>JAHBCN010001190.1:0-126600 GCA_019359885.1 Listronotus oregonensis
AAATTTAGTTTATAGTATTCAATTTTATGTTGAATAATTATTAATATGACATCTACATTGATATGGTCATTAACTCCGCTAACTCAAACATTCTTTAGGTTTTTTGTTATTGTTTTTGTGAGAATTGGAAAAAAACACAGAATTGTAATGGTAAAGATTTTATAATATCGAAAATTTAACTTCAGTATATAATAACTAACAAATTAGAAATAAACCCCAACTAACATTTTATACATTTTAAATAATCACATAACTTATAAAAACAAAGACATATGAAATACTAATGAGATTTTGTAATTGAATTTTCCACTGACAATAGTTTGTAGTTGGGACTAATTTTACTTGCCCCAATTTTAAAAAAGAGATTTAAATGCTCATCATTAAATTTTTCGATCTGTAAACATTTTTTGTGTACTTTTTTTTGGAAAAAGGTTTTCTCACACAAATAAGTAAAAAAAAGAAAACACCCCAAAAAAATTTAGCAAATTATCAAATTGTGTCAGTGGAAGACTCTTATAAAATTCCAACAAAGTGAGTTTTGATTTTTTCTTAATTATTCACTGCATTGTAGATCAATCATTTCCATTTGAAGCCCCGGGGCTAGGGTTTCAATGTCAGTATAAAAGGATTCAAAAAAATCTTAATTGATTCGCAATGGCATCAAAGTTCGAAAACGAGTATCAAAATTTATCTTAAAACACTCAAAGTTTCGATTGCAAAATCGAGGGGAAACTCATCTCAGTGGGGCTGAATATTTCACATGTTTTAAAATGTGAAAAACATTTACTTCGTAGTTGTGATTGAAACAGTCCAATTTTTCTTCCGGAATGATTTGAATTAGTGTATAAATCAGGAAGATGCGGTTTTTTCTCCTTGCAATCCCAAATTCAGTTCTTCACATGTTTTCTCAAATCAACATGGAATGCAAATTTTCCACAGCCGGGGGTTATTTTGTAATTCAAAAAGAGGGCGTGCTTTTCATTCAAAAAAATTTGTCCTGTGAAGTTAAAAAAAAGGGTGAAGGATTTTCCCCACAACTAAGCCAGCGTACGGCAGTATGATAAGGTAAGTCAGTTTCTCAATCTCTTCAATAAATTGTCGGAATTGTCGGTGATTCAGCCCAAAAGATCTGATAAAATTAACAGTTGATAGACTGGTTTCAAACTCAGACTTTCCCCAAAATTTTCCCACAAAGACTGTTGATGAATGATACAAGTAAGACTAATGGTTTTGAACCGTCATTTCTACACCTTTGACCCAAGAGCACCACTCCTTTTTCTTTCCCACTCATGTTTTTGCCTCCATCAGTTGTAATACTTTTTTTTTTTATCGAAGGTTCTTTTGATTAATGGCCATTTCAACCCCCTTTAAAATATCTGTCCAGTAGTTGTGCCATGAATACTATACATATCAAGAAGTTCTTCGTGCACTTCATAGCTTTTATCTACTCCTCGAATATAAATCAACATCTGAGCAGTATCTGACACATCCGTTGACTCATCCAACCAAAAAAAAACCATTCAAAATGTCCATTTTCCCAGTTGAGGGATATTTTTTAGCGATGTTTTCTACCCTTCGAGCCACAGTGTTTGCGCTCTGACAGTTTTTAAAAATTTTTCCTTTTGGGCACTTTCTTCGGCTACTGAATTTTTCATTTTTGATCATTTCTCCATCGGTGAATGGTTTTCCACTTTTTTCAATTTCAAACCCACGAAAACTGGCACGAGTTGCGGCCTCTTGTTCAGTTTTGAGTTTTGTAAATGAAGATTGCTGCTATTTCAATCCGCGCTGAAAGCCAATTTTTCTGTCCGCAAACTTCCTGTATATTTTGAGTAATTTTAAAAAAAGTTTTGTTTCATAATGACGTTTAATGTTATATTCTTTAAAAAAGTTTCATTCAAATCAAACATAGCGCCTTGTTTTTGGCTCAAGAAAACTGAATGTTCCACTGATCTTTGAATTTTCTGCATTCACTATCAATTTTTCGCTTCCCATACTACTAATTCACACACAAAAGCAACAATTCAAATCAAAATACTGTTATAAAGTGTCTTAAACTTAAACACGCACAAACACGTTTTAAGGGGGTATCAATATTTTATTTAACAACGTGTCATAGGAACTGACTTGTGGTTGCGCCACTACCTTCTTATATATTCCAATTCTGCCATCTAGAAGTGGGGGAAAGACACCGAACTTTTTCAAAACGAGATTATTCTGTACGTGCTATTAGCGCCATCTGTTAGCGATAGAAGGTACTACCTATTTCCCCTTGTGTCCACCAGATGTCGTTCCGTTTCCTCATGGCTCGTATCTACGACTAATCTAGAAATTACAGATAATGACAGGAAAATTAATAATATGCAGTGTTGCCGTTTTGCGGACTTTACTCCGATTTGCAGCCTTTTTTAAACGTTAGATTATCATTGTTACCACCGGCAACAATGCTAATATGGTTTTGGCCCTCCGAACTTACTGGAGTAATCAGTATGGCCCTAAGGCTGGAAAGTTTGGAGACCCCTGATATAGAGAAAAACATTGATTGTTGGTTTGTTTGTATTAAATAGGCTACGAAACTACTGGACCGATTTGAAAAATTATTTTACCATTAGAATCCTACATTATTCCTGATAAACATAGGCTAGGAAATAATTTCAGAAAAGTTACTCCTTAAAAGGGGATAATGGGGAGCCGAAAGTTTGTATTAAACGTCAACATTTCTGGACTTAAAGGTATGAAAATTGGTATTTAGGCTTTTGATTATGATTCAAAATGATCTGTTTAAATATTTTTAGATTACATGTGTTCGGAAAGGTAAAATAAGGATGAAATTTATATGTACAGAAAAATTATCATTTTTAAAGTTGTTAATATGGGAGTTGGTAATTAGACTTCTGATTATCCAGAAAATAGGAGACTTTAGCTAAGAAAGGATTTTAGAAAACTTTCCTTCTCCTAAAAGGGTAGAGTGGGGGAGAGGTAAAAGTTAGTGTGGAACTTTGACATTTCTGGATTCAGAAGTATGAAAATTGTTATGTAGGTTATTAATTACGATTAAAAATTATCTGTTTTAACATTTTTGAAGTAACACCTCTTGTAAGGTAAAAGTTCATATAAACAAATTGTCATTTTGAAGTTGTTAATATGGCAGTTGGTAATTCGGCTTCTGACTACCCAGAAAAATAGGAGACGTCAGCTAAGAAAGGATTTTAAAAAACTTTCCCGTAAATTGGTAGAATGGGGGGGGGCGAAAGTTTTAATGGAACCGCATTCATATTACAAAATAATAACATAAGAATACAATAAAATATAAATTGCTCAACGCAGGACGCGCGCTACACCGCGTAGTGTGTGACGGAAGACGAAGCGCGGAGAGCGTGATGTGTTGTGACGCGATGGAGTAGGAGGGGAAGGAGCAATATTTCGCGAGAACAGAAAAAACCAAAACAGCCAAAATGGTGTAGTCCACGCGGGCGAAATTCTAATTTTAATTATAATATTAAAATAATTAACTCGAATGCTAGGTTCAGCGTTAACGCGAGCGAGAAGTTTTTAAATTTACCTTAAATGCTTGAGATCTTTTGTATATGTAAAAATCAAATGTCTAAACCCAATATTCTGGACCTTTCCAATTTGCAAAATTGTCCGTTTCTTAAAACGAAATTGGAATGCAAAAACTATTGAACCAATTTTAACGAGATTGGCATAACGTTTTACTATAACATGAATATGGAAGTCCTCTAAAAAATCGCTTAAAAAAAACTAGGATTTTTGCCTTTTATTTTTTATTGCTATTTTGCAACAACGTACGGCAATTTGCGATTTCTAACCAATCCTATGTAATAGATTTTTTTCACACAGACAGGGCCGGATTTAACTTTTTGCCGCCCATAGGCTAATATATTTTTGCCTCCCTAAAATGTCAATATTTTTTTGATAGATATCAGAACAAAAAATTTAGCAGTAAAAGAATGCAAACTTCACTAGTAATTCTTATAAAAATTTAATAGACAAATTTAACAAAAGTAAATCATACAGAAAATTAAATAACAATTCTTTAAAACAAACAAATTCCATAATATAAAAACTAAATGTAAAATAAAATGGTAAAACAAATAAGTATTTTTTTAAACTATTTAATTATAGGCAAAACCCTATCATCTTCTTCTTCTTCCCTGGGAGCCGCCTTGATTAACTACCGAAGGCAGCACAGCCTCATGGGCTTTTTGTGCCTAATCTTCCATTGTCTTTTATATCAATCCTCCTATTAGTCTGTTTCCTTCCCTTTCTTGTATAACCCCGAGACTGGTTGGTTGATATATTCCTGTGGGCTCATTTCCGGTTGCCCAAATAATGCCTGTCTTTTGTGATACAATGCTTTACATTCGCACAGGATATGGTGGGCTGTTTCTTCCCCCTCGTCGCACATTCTGCAACTTGGGTCCCCATTGTATGAGCCTATCTTGTGTAGGTGTCCTCTTAGGTTATCATGCCCTGTTAGCAACCCTACTGTTATGCGAAGTCTTTTTCTACTTTGTCTGAGTAGTTCTTCATTCGTTCTTTTGGATGGGCCTCTTATGAAGCTTTTTCCATGTCTTATTCTACTGAGGTTTCCCCAGTATTCTTCGTGTTTGTTTCCGATCCATTCCCTGGTTTGCCCTCGTGCTGTGGTTTTGGTCACTCCAAGGGCAGGTCCTGGCCAAAGTATGGTGTGAATGATCCCTGTCTCGCTAGCTCATCCGCCTTTTCGTTGCCTTCTATCCCCGAATGTCCTGGTACCCACAAGAGAGTTACTCTGTTGCGTTCTCCCAGGACTTCCAGTTCTTTTTGGCATTTCCATGTCAGCTTGGACGTTACCTTGGGGTTTACTAGTGCCCCTAGTGACGCTTGGCTGTCTGTTATTATGCAGATCCGCTTGTTTTTATAAGCCCTCCTGTTATTTTCTTTTGCACAGTGCAGAAAAGCATATATTTCCGTTTGAAATACGGAACTGTGTGTTCCTAGTGGAATGGATAATTGTGAATTCCTCATTTTACTGTACACGCCCGCTCCAGATCCCTGCTCGGTTTTGAAACCATCCGTATACCAGATGATGTCTCCAACCGTGCCGGGGAGATCGGGTTGCTGCCACTTACTTCGACTCTGGGAATTTTTTACCTCGAAGTTTTTGTTGAATGAGTATTGGGAAATTATCTGGTCTGTTCTCTCGTCCAGGATGTTGCCGCCAACCTGACTTTTGGTTTCTGTTGCAGTCGGAAGTAGCTCATTCTCTCATCACTATAAGGTTAAGTGGTGGAAGGTCTAAGGGACACTCCATGGCTGCTGTTGGGGTTGTTTTAATTGCTCCTGTTATAGCTAAGCAAGCAAGTCTCTGTACCTTGGCCAGTTCTGTAACAGCAGTTCTTTGTCGCATTTTTGTCCACATACCAGTGATGCGTATGTTATCATAGGCCTTACCACCATGGTGTATAACCAATAGACCATGTTTGGTTTAAGGCCCCATGTTTTCCCATGAGCGCGTCTGATTAACATAAGAGTCAGCTCCGCTTTCTTTCTTATTTTCTGAAGATAATGGTTCCAGGTAAGTTTAGAGTCTAGGATGACACCCAAATGGCAAAACCATATACTAACATTTTGTTTGAACCTTTTTTCTTTTCAAAATTACTAATTATATTATTAAAATTTACGATTACATTTTTTTAAAAACTAATCGTAAATTTGCCTCCCATACTATTTGCCGCCCTAGGCTTCAGCCTACTCAGACTCAGCCTTTGCGTAAATCCACCCCTGCTGACAGATAAGGTTTAGTCTGTTTTCTTTCTACGTACCTTAATAGATCAAGACGTTGGATCATAACGTTAAAGATTAGACATATTGAATAAAATAATGAATACAGGTGATTGCATATCCTCTAAAAAATGTAGGTTAATTTGCTCATGTACTAATAAAGTACATTATTTTTACCATGCACCACTGACATAGTTGGCAGTCAGTACATCGACATCCGTTGGAGAATAAACAATGGAATTGCAATAACACAATTAGATTTTCGTATCGAATCATGTTTAACAGCTATTAATATATCTTTTTAATTAAGTCACGCATTAGTTACGCGTTTAATTTTCATTAGTTTTGTAATTTAGGATGCCGGTGCGGCGTAAGGTGAAGTAATTTTCGGTTCGATTGTAGTGTTAATGGTATTAGTGAGTGTTGTGAAGCGGTGTTGGAAAATTGTTAATATTTGTGTTGAGTGACTCTAAATTTTGTCTTGAATATTAACAAATTTAACTTGTTACGCCTTTTTTACTTAACAATAATATTGATAAATACCTTTATACAGGGTTTCACTAAGGAATATTTTTTCTTAAAAAACCAGCAGCAGAATAGAGCAAATCAGAATTATTATATATTGGATTGTAGATTTGACCTAGTGCACAATTTTTTAGACACTTATTCTTTTTGTGTGTCGTCTACATTACATTATAAAAGCAATAAAATTCATGTTGTTTTTTGTTTTTAATTTTTTTATATCGCCAAATGTTAGTTATAGGCCAGTCAATGACCAGTTTCCTTCCGGATTTTTCCAATCAGCACCGATTTGCATAAAAATTTGGATTTAGCTTCTATTTACCCTCTAATTCAAAGTTGTCATCGTGCCGAGGGGTACTTTTTCCCTGGGGGTGAATACTACCCCTTCTAGGGTGGATTTTTTTATTTAAAATAAGTCCGGGAATGGATAGATTGACTAATTCTAAGCAACTTTTGTTCCATAAAGTTTTTTTTCGAAAGGCATTACTTTTCGAGTTATTCGCAATTGAAAATATCAATTTTTCAACAAAAAAAAAACACGTTTTCAGACGGGTTTTCGCAAATAACTCGAAAATATTATTCTAACCAAAAATCTAGCTTATAAAAAAACAACAAAAGTGGTATGCTTATAATGTCCATAGACCCAATACAAACGGAGTTATAGCCTGTTAAAAGTTGGTTCTTATTAGTCAAATGCGAACATTAAAAGTTTCAACGTAATACAACCAAAAAACATACATTTTTGGTGAAACTTATGGAACCTTTTTTGAAGTAATTTAAAAAACCTTCATTATTGTTTTTTATGAAAGTCTCTAGCACTAATTAAAATTTGAAATATATCTTTAAAGTCACTATTACAGTTTTTGTTTTTTCAAATTATTTTAAAGAAATGGTTGTTTTCATTTTAAGCTCAATTTTTTCAAAAATATGTACTTTAAACCGGTCAAACTTCCTGAGCATATTACAAATACATAAATAAAGTAAATTATAAAGTGACAAAGATTATTTTCAATTGGGGTGGTAATTAGGGGTGATTTTCACATTTTTCATCCAAAAAATAGAGATCAACTTTATTTTGGCCATAACTCGCTTAATTTTAGTGCTAGAGACTTTTATAAAAAAAAAATAAAGTTTTTTCAAGTACTTCAAAAAAGGTTTTATGAGCTTTCCCCGAAAAATGTATCGTTTTTTGGTTATATTACGTTGAAACTTTCAATGTTGGCATTTGACGAATAAGAACCAACCTTCAACAGGCTATAACTCCGTTTGTATTGGGTCTATGGACATCATAGGCCCACCATTCTTGTTGTTTTTTTATAAGCTACATTTTTGGCAAAAATATTTTTTCGATAAAATGCTTACTTTTCGAGTTGTTTGCAAAACCGTCTGAAAACGTGTTTTTTTGGTTGAAAAATTGACATTTTCAATTGCGAATAACTCGAATAGTAATGCCTTTCGGCAAAAACTTTATGGAACAAAAGTTGCTTAGAATTAGTCAATCTATCCATTTCCCAACTTATTTTTGATTAAAAAATCCACCTCTGAGAAGGGGTGGCATTCACCCTCAGGGAAAAAGCACTCCTCGGCACGATGAAAACTTTGAATTAGAGGGTAAGTAGAAGCTAAATCCAAATTTTCATGCAAATCGGTGCTGTTTGGGAAAATCCGGAGCTTTTCCTTTTTTCTGTTCATTGACTGGCCTTTTAAGTAAAGATCAAAAATTTTTCAAAAACAATAATTTCTACTTTTATCTTTTTGAAACATATTTTTTTTTAAATTAAAGTTTCTGCCCAAATTTTCCACCGTTTTAACTGCTGCATTTAAAATCTGAAACCTATCATGTGCTTAATTTAAAATATGTATGAATAAACAAATGTAAATAACATAAAACTATTTTGACCTCTGTGAGGTGAAAAAACTTGACGGTTATAGTTAACAAAAACAATAAAGAACTCAACATAATTTTGTTATACAAGAACTCTGGGCATTAGAATAATATTATAAATTAACTATTAACATTATAGTCTAGGGGGAATCGGCGCATGAGTACGGAAAACTCTTCAACCTCAATTTTTTTATACGATCCTCTTTAAATTGCCCTACTGATGATATAAATGTCTGTTGCCATGGTGCCACCCGGTGGCATATTATTTAAACCGAAAACAAAACATAAACATTTTTTTTTTCGTATTCTTTATTGAAAAAAAAAACATTTTTATGACTTTTTACGATAAAGTTAATATTTTTGGAGATATGAATTTTTGAAAGTTCGAAAAATCTAAAATATGGGTACTTTTGACCCCTGAAAAATATATATTGAAAAAAATAATAAAACATATAAAATATATTTTTTAATTCTTTATACAATAGTCAATAATATCCTCTACTGAAACTTGAAAAAAGAATATTGTTTATACAGGTTTTTTCATTGTTTATTAAGCGCGGTCGTAAGTATGCGTCCCTTACCTTTAAGTATCGCCGTCTCTCTGACTCATACGCTGCATCGGCCCCTCTGTGTCCTGAATAGTTAGTTATCCTTTATCTTAAAAACTAGTAACTTTATCAAAATTGTTAAAGAGAGCAATGTTATTAATAATTTAATTATCTACAATTTGTTTTTATAAGTTTTTTTTCCTGAAATCAATTTTACAAAAGTTATTGGAGCTTGATTTTACTCGTACTTGCAAGCGCGCGTAATAAACAATCAAAAAACCTGTATAAACAATAATTTTTTTTCAAATCTCAATTTAAGATATTATTAACTATTGTAAAAAAAATTAACAAATATATTTTTTTGTTTCATTTTTTTTTTCAATATACTTATATTTTTCATGGGTCAAAGTACCCAAATTTGAGGTTTCTCGAACTTATAAAAATTCATATCTTTAAAAACATTAACTTTATCGTAAAAAGTCATAGGATCTTTTTTATTTGTATTTTCATAAAGAATACGAAAAAAAAAATTTCTGGTTAAAAAATAACAATTTCGGTTTAAACAATATGGAACCAGGTGGCGCCATGGCAAAATGCATTTATATTATCAGTAGGCAATTTAAAGAGGATCGTATAAAAAAATTGAGGTGGAATAGTTTTCGTTACTCATGCGCCGGTTCCTCCTAGACTATTAGGCGCGTTTTTAAAGAAATAGACCTTAGTAAGTTACTCTGTATAGCGGTGTTAAATAAGATGATGCAAAGATAAATCTCCTGGGTGGTGCATTGGTTAAGTTAAAACAAAGTTTAACAATCTTATGCCTCCTTAAAAGCTTTTGAAAAATGAGAAGTTTTGTTATTTTTTACAGAAAATTTCAGAAAAACAAACAGTTTTGTATTTTTTTTTACCTAATTTTTCATTATATGTCTATTTAAAAAAATATAATAAAAGGCAAAACCCAAAAATTATTCTGGGTTTATGTTTTTCAATAAAGGGTAACTTAAAAATATTTTCAAGCCATCTAAAATGGTGGTTTATACATTGGAGAAAAAGGACAATAGTTATAATGTGAGTTGCTGCAAAAGGAACTATTTGTTAAAGTGTGGCAATGTGATAACTTGCTTTGTAAGTCAGCTTTTCTGTATTTTATTAATGTAAAAATAAATTTGTTTATTTTTAGATCACGTAAATTTTTAATTTTTATATATCTAAAAGCTCGGAAGTACGTCCGTTAAGCTCTTGAACGCCGATCGGTTTAGAGGAATATTTGATACGAGTACTGAATCTGATTTCAGATGTCTCAACATGTAAAATTTGGATAAGTTGTTAAATTGTCCATTATAAACCTTTAAACCTTTATCCAAGGTCACACATAGCGTGCAGGGTTTTTAAAATTGAAAATTTACTGAATATTGGTGTTAATCAACACCTTTTAAAAGTTAAAAGGTTTTAGATCTTGAAAAATATTTATTAAAGATTTATAGGAGCCGTAAATCGCGTTTTGTTAAATTCTAAACCGGTAACTTAGCAATTGCTAAGTTAACAACGGTTTAGAATGTTTAACAAAACGTCATTGTCAGTGTTATTCAATGATTTTAGTAGGCAACCTGTCAAAATCTGACATTTTGTTAAACATTCTAAACCGTTCTTAACTTTTAACAATTGCTTAGTCCATTGCTAAATTTAACAACGCGATCATCACTCGGCCGATAGAGTCCAGCAAAGGTCATTTTTTGGGATATTTTCATTCATTTTAATATTTTTAATAATTTATATTTTTCATTTTAATGCCTTCAAAACACAGTCATGTTCGCTGTCGCGAAAAAGGTCCGCCAAATATTTAAGTTTCGTGTGAACAAACTCCCTCTCACCACACTTAAGACACCCACGGTATGTTAGTACTTAGGCCTCAGCCGTCGTAGACTGCCTAAAGAAAAAAAATACCAAAATGTATCGGGTATTTCCCGTGCACCTACGACAATATAATTTGGTATGCAGGTAAAATTTCAGCTAGAAACCCTAAAAAATATTTAAAAATGTGAAATTTGAAGTCTGAAAACAGCATAAACTAATTTTTTGACAAAATTGTGTACTTGTAACTTTATAGGACATAAACTATGTACTTATACAAAACCTTTTATTTAAGGTATAGTCTACGCCAATAGTAAAGAGTACAATGACGTCAAATGCGCACAAACGAATATTCACCGAGGCAGCTCCAACCTTTTGATCCGAGGACCCTCGGGATGTAGCTCTCCATAGTCTCAATAAAAACCAAAATTAAAATTTGACTAGTATAGGGTGGTACCCGGTACCTACAGGAAGGACCCGGGTACCACCCACCCCCGGCCTCTCGGCCTAGCCACTTAAAAAAACCGGGTTTCTGGATTGTCCGAGTCACTGGGGCAAGGGCCCCAGCTTTTCAGTCACTTCTTTAAAACCCCCCTCCGCTAAGCCAGATTTCAGGCTAAGCCAAAAAATTCAAAACCCCAAACAACCGTGATAGCCAACATGGCAAACACGTAGTGAGGACTTGCTCAGCCAAAAGGAGAGCGAGGGTGTGCAAGCCTAGGGAGTCGGGGGGCCTGTAGCCCTACGGGATCCTTCCAGGTGGGACCCTTACTACTACCGAGGCAGCAACACGTGGGTCAGTGCAGTGTGTACTATCCGAACATCGGCATCGGTAGCTTGTTTATATTGATGTGAATATTACGAAACTAAAATTATTGTGTGTTTATCTTTGAACTTTTATGTGTTTTAGTGTGACTTATTAATTGTTGTGACTGTTTGGCGAGTTTCTGTTCTGATGCACCTTCTTCAATTTCATTTTATTTAGAAGTATATTTTACAGTAGATTCTTTGGTAATTGTTTACAAAACGATTTTCTGCTATTTTATCGCCGCCGCCACTGCCATTTAATATCGAAACCTGCTGCAAAGAAAGACGGAGAGACTACTCTCTCGGTTTATTCGCGCAGCCAACGATGACGTCAAAGTATTCTTTACTATTGACAATTACTCTATATAACCTTTTTATCTAACTGCAATATTATTAGAGTATAGTCATAAAACTGAATTTTCAGGATTTTTTTAAGGTACGCATCTGAAAAACATTTGACACTTTTTAAATTTTTTTCTGCAAATTTTAAGTGATTTAAGATTTAAAAGAATAAAATAAATTATTTATTATTAAAAAAAAAAAATCACATTAATTTTTTTTGTTTATATCTTCTTTAATATTTATCCTATCAAAAATGTTTATATAACTTTTTATATAGACAATTTGGAAAGCTTTATTTTTTGTTAAATGAAATTTTTTGTATCTCTTATAGTTTATACAGTCGTAGTTCAAACATTTGTAGCAGGTTTCTGTCGGTAAATGGACCGTGTCGGTTTCTTGGGGTTTACTTGATCTTTTGCTGTTTGACCCCCAATTTTAACTTACTGTAAAGTCTAAAATAATCTAGATAAAAAACGCGATCGAAAACATTTGCTAGTGGAGCAGCCAAGAATTCTATTTAAAAAAGAAGACCCAATAATTGCCATTACATAAGTGGGACATACGTCCAAATATTGCCATCGTACTGGAAGAAAATCTTTTAAAAAAATAAGAGTCAAAACGTTGATGGGATTAACAAAATGATATATATAAGAAAAAAAGAAACATTTAAAAACGCTAATAAGTCTGAACGAAAAGAAATGGTATCTAATCAAAAAATTGCCAAAATTGATGTTTACTTGTTTTCGTCGTAAAAACCAAATTCAATTTTTATTAGAAAACATAAAATATTAGACTGATAAATAATTACTTGTTCCATTGTTCCATTATTTTTTAAAAAATCATAAATTTATTTTTGTGTCATGTTTCTTAATATAGGGTGGAGCATTTCTGTTGCCATTTTTTATTTGGCATTTCACTCTACCCTCTTTGAACAACCCTTTGAGCATATACCTACTATGCGTGTTGATTGGTCAGCCCCTCCCATTCGAACAGTCAGCACGTTGGAGCGAGAAAGAAAGGGTATAGTCCGATTTTTCTTTCTCTCTCGCACGCTTGTTCGCACTGCCGAGCGGCAGGACTTCTCTAGTAGGTCAAGTAGGCTGTATTTTAAATGCAAAAAAGCGTGTAATTAAAAATCTTTGCACTAGAAAAACACTTTAAATATTTATTAATACATTTTATTATACAGTGTGTCCACTTAAGTTCGCACCATTTGGGAATCTTTTTTAATATTAATTTTATGAAAAAAAGTTATTCTTTATAAAAAGTTCTGCATGGTCCAAAACCTAAAATGCAACCATCAGATATTAATTTGTTTCAGTCGTATACGAGGTATATCAGAAAATATTAATTTTGCTGAAGAATAAAGTACCTTTATTTTTGACAATATCGAAAATTGTTATTAAGAAAAGTTGATTAAAGTTGAAAAGTACGTTCAGATATCTAATTGCACCTATCTATGATGAACATCAAGTTTTGTTATTTTTAACATTTTTTTTAAGTTGGTTTCATTTGGAAACTTTTTTATTATTAATTTTACGAAAAAAAGTTACTCTCCATAAAAAGTTCTGCATGTTCTAAAATCTAAAATACAACCATCAGATATCAATTTGTTTCAGTCGTATACGAGGTTTGACAAAAAATATGAATTTTGCCCAACAGTAAAGTATTTTTTTTTTTTTTAAAATATCGAAAACTTTAATTAGTTATCTCTTTATTCGTTAAACATTTGATAACCTTTACGTCTCTTAACCTCTACGTTGCATTATTTTGATGATGCATTAAAATAATTGATAAATAACAAAATTATTTATTTTACAATAATTATCAACTACACAGAATACAGTACTAATAATGTAAATTGCGTAACAAGCGTGTAATATTTTATCATCAATTCACTATTGCTTCAACGTATCCGCCTTCTCTTACAATACAGGTTTTTGTTCTAGAAGAAAATTCCCTCAATACATTTCTAATTATATTCGGAGTAATACCCTGAATTGTTTCCGTAATAATTCTTTCCAAATGTTCTACGTTTGTGAATGGCCTGTGTTGATATACCTTTTCTTTTAAGTAACCCCATAAGAAAAAATCTAATGGTGTTAAATCTGGCGACCTAGCTGGCCAAAAAATATCGGAATATCTATGAATTAACCTCCCATTAAAGATATTTTCAAGGTGTTGCCTTACTTCCATCGTACTATGACATGTTGCGCCGTCTTGCTGGTACCATACCTGTTGCCGTTCATGTCTTGAAAGGTCACGAAGAAAATCATGCAATTGATTTTGTAAAAAATTTAGATAGCGTTGAAAAGTCATAGATTGTCGAAAAAAAGGGGCAATTATTTTATCCTTGTAAATGCCGCACCAAACGTTAAAATAATATTGATCACGAGTTTTAATCGTAAAGTGAGGATTGGAGTCAGTCCACCATCGACAATTTTGCGAGGACACTATTCATTAGACGTAAATGTAGATTCGTCAGAAAAAATTATTTTCCTAGCCAAAAAAGGATCGTCTTCTAGCTTTTCTTGAATAAGAAAACAAAATTCTAGTCGTCTGTCGTACTCTCCAGGTTTTAAAGTATGGATATATTGTGGTTTATATGGATGAAACTTGTTCTCTTTAAGAATTTTTAATATTGTGTTTTTACAAATTTTATTTGAAAGCGAAGATGCCCTTTTTCGAAGGGACAATTTAGGTTTTTCCACTGCACATAGCATTACATTTAAGTTCATCTCTTCAGTTGTAACGATTTTTTGACGATTGCTTGTGAATTTATTATTAACATCTCCACATGATTTGAATTTTTCCATAATTCCCATTACTGATATATGGTGTATATTTTTCCCTGGATGTCTGTTAAATATTTCAGCTGCTTCACGAGAAGTGTTATAATTATCACCAACGATTAACAAATTTTATTTGACATTCACTGTTAAACAATTCTTGCTATCAAAAAATCATTTGTTTATCAGTGCATCCTGGATTTCACCTAACTACAGTTACATTTGCATTGTTATTGTAATTAAAAAAGATAAAAAGATTTTTTTTCATATAATTGGATGTAATTGCATATTTGAATGTAGTTTTTAGTTTTTATCAACTTTTCTTAATAACAATTTTCGATATTGTCGAAAATAAAGGTACTTTATTTTTCTTTTTTTTCTTTTTCTTTTTTTTTTAACTTTGTGACAACTCACGAAGGACTTGCATATACATATATACTATATACTAGACATATACATATACATATATACTCCTAAGTACCAGAGTACACATCTTTTTTGCCCCAGTTCCGTCAACGCTGCCCAAGCACTGAAACATGCAAATATTGCATTTCACAGCACCGTTTAGACAACGCGGTAGTGCCACCACGGACGTTATTTTAAATAAATACTAAATATGTCTCCCCGGCGGGGCGGGGATTCGAACCCGGATCGGCGAGCCGAGGCTCTGACCACTACACTACCGGAGAGACAGCAAAATTAATATTTTCTGATATACCTCGTATACAACTGAAGAAATTTAATATCTGAGAGTTGCATTTGAGGTTTCGGACCATGCAGAACTTTTTATGAAGAATAACTTTTTTTCGTAAAATTAATAATAAAAAAGTTTCCCATATGGTGCGAACTTAAGTGGACACACTGTATATACCGATAATAATCTGTCTAGTTTTAATTCGAAATTACCATGCAAAATGAAAATTTCTAAGTAAGGTACAGGTCAAGGTCGCAAGCATCAAATGAAACTGGTGCATATTATGATGACTTAAAGTAAATAAATTAGCTCATTTAGTAAAATTCTGTCGTTACATGATATTGAAATACGTTTATGAGTCCTGTTTAAATAACCATTAAGATAACTCATAATTCTGCTTTAAGTTAATATTATTTATGTGTATGATTAAATGGGATTACTCCAAACAATGATTAAAAATATATTCATTTTAATTTTGAAAATTTTAATTTAGTTGTTTTTAATTGCTTGTAGTCCACGGGCAATGAAAAGTGTAAAATTTTGTGGTATACCCATTGTAAGTACCTCAATATTTTTGAAATAGTACCTAGTTGGTGCACTAGTGCACTGCGTTGTAAGGTTTTTGTATTTATATTTTTCCATAAAAGAATATTTAGAGATTTTATAAGCAGCAGAAAAAAATACAAGTAATATATTATTTTTTCGTATTATGTTTTGGTGCATTAATAACAAATAAGAACCGAGACCCAGTTTTAGTGTTTAGACCCAACAATATATTCATTTTGTTTAAGTACTCCATGTTGTAAACAGTCCTAACCTACATTTACTTTGGCATCATACGTAAATGCTGCCGATTAACGGGTTTCTAATTAATTGTAGGACAACTGTTAAAATCTAAAGTCTTTGGCAACAAAAACACTGTAAAAACTCAAATTTGATTTTAACTCCTTCTTTAGTTTTCTCTATAGCTCACAATGTAAACCAGTACCCTGTAGACACTGGTTTTTAAACAAAAATATAGCTATAAAATGAATATTGCCTATCTTAGTGCTGTACCCGAATCTGCTTTCCTGCATTGAGTAGCTGTGCGCAAAATTAAATTATACAGTTTTTCTTTATACAGTATCTATAGCGGGTGGCCAAGCGTACATGTAACAACTGATTACTAACTAATTTACAAAGATATTACTCTAAAATTGGGAGGGTTTCTATAGCTGATAGTTGCTAATAATTTATTTTTGCGACTTCCGGTTTAACCGACAGTAACACACTTTTTTTCAAATACCCTCATAGATGTTTTCCTAGCCAAATTCGCCGTATAATTATTTGCTCAACCATGTATCACAATTTGACATTATTTGCCCTTAAAATGGTGTCCAAAGATAATTTATTTAAATAATCTTTAGCAGGCCATGATATACAGCTTGGATTTTATAAAAGCATAGTGTGATTTTAGAAAAAGCAGGTTATGGCCTGGTTAATCTCGGTTGAGGGTGAGTAGATATTTTATATTTAAAAAAAAAGTTATAAAGCAGCTCACAATATTTTAAAAAATAGAATATTGACAGCATACTTTTATTTCCCTATTTTACGTGTGTAAAACAATCACTCTTCTGCCGTTTTTTTATAAATTCAATCATTATCACTGGTTTAAAACCACGAGTGTAACAACAAAAGATATTTTTTATTTGGCTACCATGCAATACATGTTGATAGAATTGCTAAAGCAAATCAGTGATGTTGATCACATATATGGCGAAAACGGAAAAAAATAATTGTTTCATAAAATGGTCAAATAAAAATATGCCGTTTCTATTCTATTTTCCATAATACTGCCAGTTTGCTTCAGTAGTTTTTTGCGAAATATGAAAAATTTAGTCACCCTCTACGGACATCAACCAGGTCAAAACACTATAAAGTACACTGTAAGATATCACCTGTTCTTTCTAAATCAAAGCACACTACGCTTTAATATAGTTCAAGCTAGTGACTCGAGCCTGTTTTTTACTCGAGTCACTCGAGTAAATTCGTCAAACTCGTACTCGATTGAAAAAAACATATTACTCGAGTCTCTATGCACTCGAGATTACATATCGAGTCAACTCGGCGTATCGAGTTTATTCTGTTGCCACTAGATGTCACTTCACTACTCTATATTCTACTTTATACTTTTTAGGAACACATTTTTGTTCTTTGTTGACAACTTAAATAAATAATATGTAAAAATTCTTATAATGTGTATTTTATTTCATATTACTTCATGATAATGACACTATTTTAATAAAGGCATTTGTTTAAAATTGCTAAAAAAAAATCTCACTCAAATTGCAAACTTGCAACTTGAGTAAGATTTTACTCGAGTGACTCGAAAACTCGAGTATAACTCGATTGAGGTAGTAAAATTGCTCGAGTCGCATCACTAGTTCAAGCTGTATATCATGGCCTCCGAAGCTTATTTAAATAAATGATTTTTAAAAGCCATTTTAAAAGCAAATGTCACATTGTGACATACGGTTGAAAAGAGAATTTTAAGTCAAATCTAGCTAAAAAAAATATACACGGAGCTATTAAAAAAACTAAATTTTAGTTACTTCCGATTAAACCGGAAGTCGCAAAAATTATTATAAAATTATATATAAAGTCCTGAAATAGAACAACTACAGAATTCCTCCAAATTAGAGAATAATATCTTTGTAAATAAGTAAGTAAACAGTAATTTCAAATTAAATGTATCGCTTGTTTCTGAAGTTCTCCTTATATATAGGCAGTCCTTGACACATTACTTACACATTACACCATTACTAGCTTTGAAACTTTACAACCGACAAGTTCAAATAAATAATGCCTTTTTTATAATTATTAATAGTTTTAAGGTATATTATATCTCAGTCCCAGGAAGTATGTAAAAGTGGCAGCACCCTAAATAAATATTTAATAACCTTAAAAACCACATTCTTTTTATTTTAACCGAACTCCTATCCGAAATGCATGGCAATACCACCTATGTTCCAAAAAAATATATAGCAATTTAATCAAATGTAATAAGAGCTATATTAAAATGAATGTACAAAACGATATTTAACCATTTCGTATTTCCAATTACCATTACATATCTTTAGTCTTTTTTAAAGTATATTTTTGTATCTCCTGAACATAATTAAATTCTGCAGATAGAATGTATTGGTGGTAAACAGTCAAAGAGTATAATAAAAAAGGGGTGAAACAATTGTCGTAGCCCCATCCATGAAGAAATGACACAAAAACGCAACAATTCTTTTTTGTAGTTGTTTAAAAACGCGAATTTGCTTGAAAGTATAGGTTTATATTTAATTTGTAGCTAAAAAATATGCAGTACGCACTTCCAATGTAATAATTTTGTGTTTGGTTTAATATTATCAGGTCAATATCTTACAGAGTCCAGTCTGGATGTCAACCTTATACAGAACTTCTTTTTGGGATTTCGTGTCATGCGCATTGCCGATTTTTAAATTTGGACTGGTAGTGCGCATGACGCGAAATCTCGGAAAGCTTGATTCATATTGTGCCATTTCTCGAATTAGGCATTTTTTCTCTTCCTTTTTCTATTGGCACGGTGCGCGATGAAAACGACATCTGCCGTCTCCGTAAAATCATACTTGAAAGCCGTGAGAGGGGTGTAAGTTTATTTATAGAATGTATATATTTTTTGTAAATAAATACGACAAACTTACGGATATAGGGCTTTTCCAATATAATTAACACTATAATATACTTTACTTACTTGAAATCTTTATAGTAATTTTCTCTACTCACAATTACAGAAGACTACACAGACACTAAAGTTAGTTCTGCAGACACTCCTTAATTACGTAATCTATTAAAAAGAACCTTTTTCTTTTTAAAACTCGGAAATTATTAAAACAACTTCAGGAAAAGACAGGAACAAACGGTACACGGCGAGAAACGATTCAGTTTTCTTCTTGTTACGTCAAATTCGAAAGTTGTTCGTCTAAGCCTGAAACCCGAAAGTCGTTCAGCTAAGCGGGAAGTTTGAATTTAACACCTTTTGTCTGCGTGCATTTATTTATTTTTTCCTTTTTTTATTTTCAACTAGCAGTTGGAAATGCATAAAATTTGCGGTTACTATTTCTGCCAGTATTTTACATTCAAATACGTAAAAGTTCTTTATTCGCGGGGTATATGTTCCATAATTATGCCGCAAATACAGAAACCGTGGATATGGAATGGTAATTTTTATGGGATTATAGGGGATACGTTCCTAGGTGACAAAATAAAAAACAAGTATATAAAAAATTTAATTTAATTAAAGTTTTTGACCATATTGACTAATTATATCCTTAGGCTTAGGCAATGGTTTAAACAGTTTTGTAATTTTTACTTACTTTGCAGTTTTTAAAAGCTCCTTCAATTTAGACCGATATTTAGCAGTGGCATTAGCAATTTGCCTCTTAAAAATAGACTTCGTTCCATAGACGGATCAATTTTGCCATTCTTAAACCTTCACTAAGATGTTTCAAATTAAATATCTCGTTTCCCGTGCTTTTGAAGCCTCTTCTTTAATGGGCTGTGAATTTAACATTTCTTCCGGTTTCAGTCGGTTTCAGTCAAATCTTCATCTTGCGATTCAAGAAACTTCTGAATGTCACTTGATTCTATCTGTTCGAACCCATCTCGTCCTATTCCATTTTTAGTTTACAAAGAATATTCGTTTGGATACCTACACATTGCAGTTCTTTTAATCAATGTGTATGTACCGATGTACCGATTAGATCCGCGAATAAAGAATTCTTTAGCCGCTTATATAGGAATTGGTCGCATTTTTTTAATCCGCGAATAGTGAAAACGCAAATGATGGAAGCGCAAATAAGGAGCTTTGACTGTACACAACAACTATTATGCACCATTTTTATTATATTTATAAATTGTTTACATTTAAATCAAGCGTGATTTAACGAAAATTTGACTACAGCGAGCGCTGCAATCGATTCAGTTCCCACTAATCGTCCATGCCAAACATCCTGTAAACAGTTAATATGTTACATTATTTAGATATAAAACAAAATGTCTCAATTTATGTTTACGGGCGCATGTTTAACTATTCTTATTTGCGGAGAGTATAAAGTCGGCGACTGACTTGTAACCGAATTGTCTGTATGCCAGCATACATAAAACTATTCGTCACCACATCGTAGCGAATATTCGCGTTTGAATGCTCGGTTCACGAGTGATCCACCATTCGTCTTCACAGTGTCGTCGAAAATGTCAGACATAGAGGTCGCGTTTGCATGTCTGCTAGTACGCTATTGTTATTTAAAAACGAAAAAAAGAAGAAAACGTGTTTGGGTAACGAATTTGTACAGAAGCAGACAACAAAACGGTGAACAGACTTATTAACTTTCACATCACTGTTTTAAAATCCGTATAGGAAAAAAACAAAAAAAGACATATTACTTGATTTTTCTTTCTTTTTTTTTACTAACACCCCAATTTTTTTTTAAAATGACATACAAATGAAAAATTAAAATTTGTATACCAAAAAAACCCCTAAAACGACATATTACTAGATTCTTTTTACAATTTTCAACCACTACAACCTCTTCTTTTACCCTCCCCCCCGTTCCCCTCCAGTTTTTGTTTAAATGTTACATACTATTCGATTTTTTATTTAAAAAAAACTATTTTTTGCTAATTAACCCCCCATTATACCCCCTTCCCCTAAACGAATATGGCTCAAAAACAATCTGAATGGTTCTTTTATAGATACCCACCTGTGTACAAAATTTGAAGTTAATAGCTTAATCCTTCAAGTTATCGAACCAACAGACAGAAAGACAGACCGACCGAGTTTTTTTTGCCCAAATGAGTTTTTTTACACGTTTTTGAACATTTTAAGCCGATTTAGTTAATATTTTTTTTTAGCAATTTTTGTTATTATGATATATTTGATTCGCACAAAATGCAAAACCTCAGAAAGTGAATTTTATTTAAATAACAAAATAGGAAAAAACCACGACTTTTCATACGCTCGCAACGAACAAAGGGATTCGCGAAAACACCGACAACCCGATGGAGCAGCGGCGAGCGCGAGCAGCTCGCCGCGAACGGCGCAATTTTCTGTATCCACTGCGTGAATGTTCGGTGTGTAACATGTTACATTACAACGTTTAGTTACAAGTCAGTCGCCGCCTTAAGAGTCCATTCGCGCCGCGAAAATTGGATCCAATTTGGGATTCGGGGCATAATGTTTTTCTTAAAAACGGTATAAGTTATCGATAATTTTCAAAAACTATATGAAAGCCAACACTTAAATCTAGGCTTCTGCTGTAATAGTTTTTTAAATTTGGATTTAGTTTTTAATATTTTCTTGAGTGAAAGTCACCCTAAAATCGGTTATGTTTAGATACTATTTACTCTTAACTCGACTCATATTTCAAAAATCCGTTACAGCAGAGGCATAGATTATTTCCTTACCTTTAAACTGGTGTATAATTTATGACATTTAAGTGAATAATAATTACCGAAAAACGTTATCTCCTGTAGGCTTGCAATCGGAAACAACATCGCATCGATACACCGAATTTGAAAGAACCTAAATAAAATATAATATTTTTAATGCGGCTATACGAAAATTGTGGTAGTGAAAGTTTGTTAGTCTCCGCCCACCGTCTTCGCGTCCTTTCGCCCGACCCCTAAGGTGTAGCGTAAATGCACTCTTAAGGGTTTCCCTTTGGTCCTCATGTGATAAAAACAAGATTTTCCCGCACCGTTGTGGTCGTTTTCCCGAAAATACTTTGTAGCTTCAAAATCATTTTTTAGACTTTCTTCTAAATAGCTATTATCTATATACTTTTAATTCAGGGGCTTTCTTTCGACAGGTAACAAATTAAAATGTGTAAGTCGTTAATTTCATCAATAACCTGTAAGAAATAATTAAAATTAACAACACCAGCGGTAAATTAAATGTGTCTTAATATATAGCTCTTAACCTTGAACTGTTTTAATGACCGACAGTGTTCCAGTTTCGCAATTTGTCATTTTTATTTGTATAGGTTGCGTCTCTTTAATTTATTAAATAGGATTTTTCTGTTATTGTTTCTAAATGTTGTGAGCGCGTTACATTCTCAGAGAGAAGTTAGTTTTAAAAGCTGGATTGTGTTTTAAATTTGGGCTTTTTATTTTCATCGTAGGCTTTTAAAGTAACCCATACTTTGGAGAGGTAAGATAAAATTAGAATTATTATTGGATATGGCCTGTGGTCGCAAATTTACAAAATGCCCTTTAAGAACGCATGTACAGCGTCTTTGATTATATTTACGTGGCATCTGGAGCCTTTATTTCTGAAGATAGAAAAAAATGTTTCATATAAAAATTGTAGGTTCTTTTCCATATTCTCTTTTGAAATTATCAGTAAAAAACTATCGCATTAAAAAAATGGAAAAATATAGGCAACTTCAACTTTTTTAAATGGGATACCCTGTATATTATGCGCTACATTGAAAGATCTTTTTTTTGCTGATTTCAAATATATATAAATTGATGATATTTGAGTGAACCATTTTTGAGATATTTTAGATTAAATAAAAAATAAATTGTAAAAAAGTTTTATATAAGTATCAAAAAAGCCATGGAGACAATAAAATTGTTATGTTGCTATATTTGATAATGGCTTTCTTTGGACCAATAATGTTTATTCTTGCTGTTAAACATTTCTCCTATAGTAAAGGAAGACTCGTCGGTGTAAAGAATTTTATATAAAAACTCTGGATCTTGCTGCATAAGCCTAGCTTTTTTTAAGGCATAATCAGGTCAGTCCTGCATGTTTTGTTCAAAAAGATATAAGAGGGCTATAAATTCATAAGGATGAAATTTGTAAAATTTAAGGGTTGAATAAATTTTAAAATATTTTTTTTAGTTTAGATACCGCATACAAGATTTATACTGTAGGATTTTTTAAATGTTATTAAAAGTAGTTACTGCTAATCCAATAGAAAAAGCATAATAATTATCCAGGGAGAAAACGAGGATATCCAAATTTTCGTTTTCATTTCGCGTTACTTATTTATTTTTAGGCTTTTCCATTTACTAAACTTTCTTACTGTGTATTTAATAGTGTTTATAGATGGTTCCCATTGTTAAGGATAAAATAAGTGATATTCCACTTTCGATGTCGTTACATTATTATTGTGGCCATAAGAAGACGCACAATAGCATTTTTTTTTGTTTTTCTGAATAATCCATCGAGAAGAAAGAAATTTAAAAGTATAATAGTTCAAAAGATAAACCTAAACTTTTTACAATATCGAGACGTCAAAATTATCATAACAGTTTTATTGTTTTCATGGCTTTCTTGATACTAATATATTTTTTTATTTAAGCTAAAATATCTCAAAAATGGTTTACCCAAACATCATCAATGTATACAGGGTGATTCACGTTGAGTGTCCTATTAAAAGTTCTGGAGAACCAAAAAACAGAACTTTTTGAAATTTGGCACACGATTATAACAGGTAATAAACTACATTTTTAAAATATTTTGGCAAGTGCAGCGTTGCCAGATCCAACCGAAACCAATGGCAACATTGTAATTTTAAATGGAACACCCTATTTTTTATTGCATTTTCGGATTCTACATAAAATTCTAAGTAATTTTTGTTAACATCTTCCTATACCTATATCTTACCGTTTTTGGGAAAATAATTAATTACTATTTTTTTAAGAAACATCACCATGTCAAAAAGGTTTGATATTTACGTGCCTAACTGAGCTGAATACTAGAAATTTTTTTGGGGTTAGCTAATGCATGTATTTATAGGATCTACATGCTATAATGGCTATATGTCTTACAGGGTGTCCCAAATAATTTGCATTTTTACTGAAATTTAGTAATGGTTAAAACTTAATTTTTTTAAATACAACATACTGTATTTTTTCTCATTTTCGAATAGACCAATAATTTACCTACAAAATGCCCATACATCTTTCTATACCCATCTGCCACCGTTTTTGAAATAAAAGCAAATTTTAATTTTTTCCGTGTTTTAAAATACTATCCAGAACAAACAACCGGCTTAGTTTACAATTTACCTGGGTAGGCCATGGAAGTTTTTATTTTAAATTGTCCTGACAACTATTTGACATTCGTAGACAGTTTTAATTAACAAATAATAGCTAAACAGCATCGGAATAATGAAAAATGCAAATGAATATTCAAATACTGATATTTTAAATTTATTTTACATTCATGGAGAGTGTAACAAAATTGTTTCAAGAACCTGTAGACGATTCAACGAATTGTATCCCCATTTACCTCTTATGCACAGAAAGAAATTTAAAAGGTACGATTTGTTTTTATTTTTTTTAATTTATTTCTACGTCAAGCTTTTGACGAATTAGATCCTAAAGAAATTCGAAGAGCAACAACGACAAAACAATTAACATGTTTGCACGAGTGCCTTACTGCAAATGGTGGTCATTTTAAACAATTTAATTATTAGTTACTTTTCTTTTTTAGGTATAAGTTAAAAATTATATTTTTTGTTTAAATAATAAAAATTAAACGCTTAAAAATTAAAATTTGCTTATATTTAAAAACGGTGGCAAATGGGTATAGAAACATGTATAGACATTTTGTAGGTAAATTTTTAGTCTATTTAAAAATGGGATAAAATATAGTATGTTGTATTTAAAAAAATGAGTTTTAACCATTATTAAATTTCGGTAAAAATGCAAATTATTTGGGACACCCTGTAAGACATGTAGCCATTATAGCATGTAAATCCTATAAATACATGCATTAGCTAACCCCAAAAAAAATTTCTAGTATCCCGCTCAGTTAGGCACGTAAATATCAAACCTTTTTGACATGGTGATGTTTCTTAAAAAAAATAGTAATTAATTATTTTCTCAAAAACGGTAAGATATAGGTATAGGAAAATGTTAACAAAAACTACTTAGAATTTTATGTAGAATCCGAAAATGCAATAAAAAATAGGGTGTTCCATTTAAAATTACAATGTTGCCATTGGTTTCGGTTAGATCTGGCAACGCTGCACTTGCCAAAATATTTTTAAAATGTAGTTTATTACCTGTTATAATCGTGTGCCAAATTTCAAAAAGTTCTGTTTTTTGGTTCTCCAGAACTTTTAATAGGACACTCAACGTGAATCACCCTGTATATATTTAAAATCAGCAAAAAAAGATCTTTCATTGTAGCGCAAAATATACAGGGCGTTTCATTTAAAAAAGTTGAAGTTGACTATATTTTTCCATTTTTAAAATGCGATAATTTTTTACTGATAACTTCAAAAGATAATATGGAAAAGAACTTACAATTTTTATACGAAACATTTTTTTCTATCTTTAAAAATAAAGGCTCCAGATGCCACGTAAATATATAATCAAAGACCCTGTACAATTTACACCTTTTTTGTTTATAATATGTATTTATTATTTATTCATATGATATCATATTCAAATGTTTAACATTAAAAGATGGCGAATATTTCTAAAATTAGCATTACCCTTACAAAATCAGGCTTCTTAGTTTATTCCCAAATGCGTTAATTAGTCCATTCAAAACGAGGGTCCTGGGTGCCCAATTTCGCTGCAAGAGGAGACGTTTCGTTCCGAAATTCGAGGTCCCGCAGCGCGGAAATTCTGGCATCACCCCTAAAAATGCAAAAAAACACCCTTTTTAGGGTTTTTTTTAACGAAAATACTTTTTGGGCACCTAGAAAATACTCCCAGGGCATATTTTTTGAGTATCTGATTCTGCATTTCGGGGTCTCGAAACCCATGAACCTCGGAAACACTCTTAAAGGGGCAAAAAACGCCCTTTGTAGGTTTTTTTTTAACTTACGAAAGTGTTCTTTAGGCACCAAGAAAATACTCTCAGGGTACATTTTTTTAGGTTGCTGTTGCCGATTTTGCTGGTCCCAAAATCTTTGAACCCCAGCGTCATCCCTAAAAAGGCAAAAAACACCTTTTTAGGGGTTTTTTAAGAATAATCTTATGAAAAACTTATAGAAACTATAGAAAATATTGATAAAAATTTGTATTTTTTATGACATTATATTAATTTGAGCCTTAATTTAATTTTCAGGTAATTAATTTGGGGTTAAACAACCCCCAATAATCCTTAAAATATGGTACAATTTAAAAAAAATCAAACAAAAAAAAATTATTGCTTTTTGCCCTAAATTTTGGATAAATCCCCTTTTTATGTCACAAAAAATAGTTCCCTTTCCTAAAGGACTTTAAGTACCCCTCGCACCTTTTTTGGTGGCTTAGAAAAGGTCCCATTCGAATCAAAATTACAATTAGTTTAGAATGATAACTGTTTTTTTTAAGAGAAATAATTTGAAACAAACCAAATTATATATTATTATAATTATTGTAAACAAATTGTTTTTATTTTACATTTTTTTAATAGAAAAATGACTATATTTAAAATCTAAGGCAAAATGTAAAAAATTAATTTTTTTGCGCACTTTTTATTTTATCATATCTTAAGGGTAGTGGCTCTTATTTCTATTATTTCACATAAATGTTTTTGGTATAATAGCTGTACTTATTTGACAGTGAATGAAAAAAAATCCCGCCCGAATTTTAAATTTTAAGACAATTATGACCCCTGAAAGTCAGGTTTAATCAAATTGTAAACTTCTAATATACCCCATAAATATACGATACTACCGCCCCTGTTTTGAGTTGTTCCGAGTAAAAATGTACGGTTTTCCAAATTTTTCTTGTGTTCTAAAAGCTAGTTACATAACAAATTTCATTTTTCTACTCCCTTGGAAAGTGCCCCATTATTTTGATTATTAAATGTCGACATAACTTTCTCAATTTTTTAAAGGTGATTACAACGTGAATTTACATACTAAATCTCCTACTTTTGTGTGGAACTATAACGAAGTTATGATATGGCGGAAAATACGTTGACCTTTCGCGTAATATGCACACATTCCTGCGTCATGCCAGAACTTGGCCTGACGCACTACCGTGCGCCTAGATAATAAGTAAGTATAACAACAAGCAACTTTTAAAGTAAAATGGATTAGATAAAAATACTGTTATACCAGATCATTTAAGGTATTATCTACAATTTAAAACCGTGTATAGTCAAATGATAAGGCAAATAGTTACGATGTAGAGATATATAAATCGGTTTATGTTTAATTTTTTCGGCAGTGAAATCTCTACCCTTCTGATTTGCTGATACCGTAACGGTGTAGGTGTTTTTATGTTCATAAAACTACGACTTACTTTCATAGAAAAAAGTATCACAAATTACAACATAAAAAATGCTGAAGAAACCGTTCATTCGGCGCAATCTTTCGGGCCGACTTGCTATGTTTCATATCAAGGTAGCTTACCGCCAAAAAAGTACGTCGCGACCTGAGTTACGTTCTATAAAATAATGACGTAGTTGCCGATATAACTATACTTTTCTCCATCCTTCGATAGCAAAAACTGACCGGTAACGAAAACGTTATATAAACTATGCGTTTAAAAAACGGTCTCTCAAAATTGCTTAAAATCAGTACAATTTATAACCGATACATTTTTTTGAATGCTTTGAACGGTTATACTAGAGTTTCATCTTACAACTTCTTTATAATTACCATTTCTAATTAGGCAAATTGAAAACAATGGTAATTCCTTGGAAATATTTAGGGTTTAGAAAACTAATCGCTTACCATAATATTTTCTTTGTTGCAGTTTCATCACATAAAAGACAACCATGACCTAAAAATGCTCCGATACTCCGAGATACCAAGAGATATTTCCGGAGACAGTCTTGCCACACTTAAAATATCCGAGGTAAATATTTACTCTATTCGATATTAACAGTTTGCTGTCTGTAAGCTATAAATATTTTAAATACTTGTCTATGGTTTGGATGTTTAAATTCCGTGCATATTTAAGCATGTTCTTATTTTATTATATACCATGTTTAATAATAATATTGGTTATAGGCATGATGACAGATTTTGAAAAGCTGTTGTATCATATTCGGAAATATAGGCTAATTGTAACGAATATCATATTTCGGAAAAAAAATAAGATTTATATTGAAAAAATGTATTTTAAATTTTTAGTTTAAAATTCCCACCAAAACGCTCCAAAATGTCATGGCGTCGATAGTGACGTCATGTTAGAGTAAACAAAGTGCAAACACAAACGCTCTTCCAAATTACAAGTTATTTTTCGTGTTTGAATGAATGAGTGGATCGTATAGGTGGTGTTCGGTTCCTCTGTGTACTAACACGTCAATAAAAACTGCTAACAAGTTATTTGTGTTCGTGCCATACGAAAAAACAATACGAGATAAGGGGCTTAGGCTTGCAAGGCGTAATTTAACAGAAATTTTGACAACAACCCAGCTTTACGTGAAGATCACTGTGACGTAAGTATTTACTTAATTTTGCAAACTTATAGTCCTTGTTCGAAGATTCAAATGAATAAACAAATGTTTTGAGGTTAGGTTTTGTCTATCAAATCAATCTTATCAATTTGCCACCTTTTATACATATAGATACACTAGCTTTTGCCCGCGACTTCGTCCGCGTGAAGTTCATATTATCCCGATATGCGCCATAATACACACTAAAGAATCTCGTGGAAATTCTCCGCCCGATTTTATTTTTGTCCCTATAACTGCACTCCAACCAAACTGAATCCTGAAAAATCCTTTCTTAGTGGATGTCTACGCCACACAAACTATTACTGTTCCAAAGAACCTAGTCCCAATTCTAAGGTATTTGGGCTCCACTTGTACAATATGGTCACGCATGCTAGTTGGTAGAGTATGATGTGTACATTAATAAAATAAAGGTTTCTACCTCTTATTATATGTGAAAGGAACCTTAACATAAAATTTAAAGTTATACTTTAATACAAGTTACACTACAGTAATCTTCGTCGTAAGATGCCCTGGAGGACCTAAAATAACGAAAGCTATGTGTAAGTATTTGGTCTCTAAGTAGTAGAAAAAACCAATGACAAATAACTTCTAATATAAAACTTGTTTAATGAATAAGAGTTTTAATAAAGTTGGGGTCTATTTTCTTACACTAATGTTATATTGTTTTGAAAGTATATTACACTTACAAGGAAGTTATGCCATGTCTAAATTCTGCAGAACAAAAATCTTTTAGAAACTCTCCCAGCATCAACAAGTCGATTCTAGGCAAGTTATCGCTGCTTGCCTTTATAAATCCTCGTTCCATGAGGTACGTTATTATAGACGTACAAATTTCTCAAAGTGGGCGATAACGCCCCCTTGTGGGCGCTGGAGGCATAGAGGGGCCTAGAAAAAATTTGGGGGCGCTGTATTTTAAGGGGGCGATGGGTGATTTGTAACTTCAGCTACTTTATATTTTAAAATTCACTGAAATTAAAATTGTTCTTCTACACAACATCCATTTATTAGTTCATATTTTATTGTATAAGTATAAACTAAAAATATATTAAATACTTATTATTTTTAATGCGTTTACACCCTATTTATATCTAAAATATTTAGTAATAGGTATCAAACTGAAAAATATTCGTGTCTTCAAGTGTTGCAGGTAAGGTCCCCATCTCCGAAGACATGTATTAAAAATAGGTATAGCTATTGTTGCAGCCAAGCTGAGCACGTGCCGAACGCGAGATTTTTTTTATGTACCTAATCTAGGTCAAAAAAAAAAAATAAAATTGAAATTAGAAGGTTCAATTATAGTGCACGTTTGGCGCGACCAAATATTGTACGATTTATTTGTGCAATCCTGTCCGTCAACGTTCGTGCGGTCCTGATCTGAATCTGAAGATGAGGAGGGTGATAGATATCACGGCACCTAGGCCTCAGTAGGCCCGTTGTGCTTCCTCCTAAAGGGGACTCCTCACTCAGTACGCCGCCCATCCTACTGATTTAAAGTAGGTGAGAACGTCGCCAAGGGGAATCTCCTTAATGTCGGCTAAGGAAAGCCAATACTGGCCCAGCATGGATCTTCTCTTGAACGAGAGTGCAGAGCAGTCACAAAGGATGTGCTCCACCGTCTCGTCTTCCTGTTCAAAACCTCTACATAGAGGCGTGTCATTTATACCCGTCTAAAAAGGTGCTTTCGTAATGGACCATGTCCGGTCAGAACGCCCGTGATTAGGCGAAGGTTCGCCCTAGGCATTGCCAAGTAATGTTTAGCTGTATCTCTGCCAGGATAGTTCAGTAACTCCCTGGCAAAGTTACAGTTTACTGTTTCACCCCGTTCGTGCGGTCCGTGTTGGCGCCCGCTACCCCGATACTCTTAATATTGTAAAGTTGTATTATTATTGCTCTCTCTCCCTCTCTGGTCAGAAAAGTCTCGTTTAGAATATGTATATGTTTAATTTAACTCCTGGCGAGACTAAAATGTTATTGAGATTTTTAAGGTGAAAAAAATGGGGGGGCGCTACAAACTAACTAATTTTTAAAGTGGGCGTTAGACGAAATAAGTTTGGGAACCTCTGTTATAGACAAAACGCTCAAAAAATCAAACTTAACAATGAAAACAGTATGATCGTAAATAAAATCGGAGAAGCCAACAGTACGAAAACAAAACATAGGTTATGATCATTTATTTACTCTAACGTGACGTCATTCGCTCTGATTGGCGTTCAGAACATCATGGCGGATTGTCGTATTTGGTCGTTTAATTTTATAAAAATATTAATCTCGCTTAAAATATTTTTAAAAAATACTTGTTTTGTAATCTTTTATTTACTTTTCATTATATGGTTATATAGTTTTAGTGTTTTATATTCACAGTCATCATGCCTATTGTTTAGATGTGTGGTACACTTTTTTGAGATGTAAAATCAAGATGATTAAAAAAATTTTGAGTTGTCAAATATTTTTATTCTTAAAGTTTATCAAAAATAGAATAATTAAAAAAAATATATCCAAAAATTGATAAGTTTAAATTAATTTGTTTTTACACGTAGAATATGAAACAAATCACTAGAAGTTGCTACACTTAAAAGATTATGAATGACAAAAAACTTGAAAAATACCATTTTTTTTTTATTTACAAAATAAAACTTAACACCTTACTCAAAAGATTCGTAAATCCACCGTAAAATAAAGCAAAATGAAAAAAAAACATGGAAATATCTCTATTTTTCGATTTTTTATGATTAAAAATAGCTGGAGCCACACATCTAAACAATTACCATATTATTTTTTGTAACCATAAAATTGTTTCTTTTTCTGTAACGCTGATCTTTAACTGTAAATTTAAGTATGAAACAGAGGTTTTGGTTAATTGTAATTGGCGAAGTTCGTCGTAAAGAAAATAATTAATAAGAAGCCAGGCATGATCCTTTATGTTCTAAACTTTTTTCAACTATATATTACAATCTATTTTAAAAGATGAAGTTCACGATGGTTTTATGTTTTTAGTCATAGGCATACCCGAAAGTCCAAAGCTAATAAATATCCAAATTTTACGTAGATGTCGCTCTTATAAATGCAAAAAATGAAAAATACATTAAAATTGTTAGACACCAACATTAACCAGTGTAATTGTGTAATTGTAATTGTAAGTGACAATATATGAAAAACATTTTATATTTGTCACAATTGGCCACTAATACCGTGAAGTTATAATACTTTGAAATCGAAGTAGATTTTGAATTCCATTAAACTTGGCAGAGCAGTGTAGTATGGTGGCTGTATGAGGGGTGTTTAGTAAAAAAAATTATTAGGAAATTTTTGACGTAAAGTATACAGGGTGATTGGTAAATAGAGGCGAAAAATGAAGACCCGAATTATTTTTTTAATTCTGAATCAAAAACCAAGAATACTTTTTTTGTAAATGTAAATCTGTTACCATTTTAATGGAGGTGTTTCGTTAATTCGTGAAAAAAAGGCACATTTTAGCGAATTTTTTTTGGACGACACAGTTAAAATCTATTTATTTGAACTAATGCTACATTAAAGTATAACATTCGAAAAATATTAAGTAAAATTTTCAAGAAGAAATATTAAAAAATACGACAACGGCAGCAATTATTTGGAAGCGAAGCGAACCAGGTGCTAGATCATTTGAAATCAAAATAACAAAGTTTTTTCATTAGATAATTGAAATTATTCAAAATTTAAATTTTTCAGTTTTGGGGAACACTTTGAAGTGAAAAACGTGATTTGTGCGAAAAAAAAACGGCTAATTTGTTACTGTAAAAAAAAATATTAATAAATTTGAAAAAACTCTCCAGGGCTACCTCGTTAATTATACAGAAATAGTGTTGAAAATTTTAAAACGTGAGTTCTAGGAAAAACGCTTTAAAATTTTGAACACTAACAAATTTGTCGTAAAACGTTCATAAGCGAGTTGTATCGGCTTACTTACTTACCGCTGTATCTTCGTTAATTTTGCTTCGATCCCTCTCAAATTTTTACACAATATTCTTAATAGGTTCTCCATTCAGAAAATCAAATTTAAAAAATGCAAAAAAAAGTTTAAAAGTTCTTAAAAGTATTTTTTCTAGTAGATCTTGACTGTGCTTGCCGCAGTCTAGAATCTGAGACTTGGACCGAAGTGATTCTAACAAGAATTTTAATGTTTTCATTATTGTAATGTATTTTATAAGGCAAAAACGTCTTCTCGAACAAATGGGCCAATGAGCATAATAATTATAGCTGTCCAAAGTGCAAGGTTTTTTAATAAATTGACTAAGACTATATCCTATGAATATGTCAAATAGTCTTCTATTTTTCAGCACTCGGAAGATATTATTTCCCACACAAAATGTTCTGACATAAATACACCATCATTAAGCAATACCTCGTTCAATGGATGTAGTACAAGGCTTCCTGACACTAGACATAGAAAAACATCGACACCTACAGTATCTAATGGACCTGGGCCACCTGTATGCTACTATAACTACGGGTAAGTTTAAATTATTTCTATTTGTCAAGTTGTTAAAGGCAGAGTCTTGCTATCCTTACCTACTTAGCGCCGCCTGGTCCTTTATTTATGGTTACAGATAATCTATAGATAATAAATAAATATAGATAGAAAATTTCTTCTAAGAGCTAAATTGGAATATTTTTTCATTTTTAACAGCGAAATACGAAGAATAAATCTTAATTAAAATCATAACAAAATTGTAAACGCTAATAAGAAATATTATCATACTTTGTGAACATTTATATAAATTACCCTTGAATTAAAAAAGTTAGAAAGAAAACGCCTTTTCCAAGGATATAAGTATTAGTTGTCAAAATCCCATATTTATAAAGTGCGAAACACACAGCTCACTAGCGTGGAAGCAAATAATAAAGGCAGAGAGGAATAATATATTTTTTTAAATTTGGAATAAAGGAAAAAGTTGTCTTGCATAATTAAGAACTCAACAAATGGTCACTCTTGTAGTTGTTACCAAGTTAATGCTGGAGTGTCTTTAACACCAGCTCTATTTCTTCTTTACATCATTAATCCTCTTTCTTCTGTTAACCCCATCCATATTTTTGCTGACTATAGTACCTTTCGCTCTAATATCAGTTCCCTAAACCAGTCTCTAAGCCTGATGGAAAACAAGCGTAGGGTAATAGCGATATCTTTTTCGCAGGACTTTATAATGATACTCGATTGGGTCGCCAAAAATATTATCCAGTTTAAGGCTTCCAAAACACAATCATTCTCACAGTCGCGAAAAAATTCTGTCAATACTCATCGTTTGTTTAGGAGCGGCGAAGTTCTGCAGGAAAAGAAGAGTCATTTAGCCTTTTGGGCGCTACTTCCGAAAATAACCTTAATTTGTTAAAAACTACTGTATATCCGTAGCCACAGCAGCTTTAAAAAACTATGATTCCTCTCTGGGCCAAAAAGTATGCCTCCCTTTTAATCTGTATACTTGGTGTATCCCAAATAGGATCCTTTTTGAAATATTGTTCCCATGTCTGGAGAATGGCATCTCCTACATTTTTTTAATCCATCCGAAGAAGAACGCTTAATGATTCCACTCGTACAGGAAAGCTTCCTTCTCTTGCCCACCAACGATAGGAGATCCGATCCATTCTCCATAACATAGTACCATTAGTATGCATCCATTCATAGTTCTTCTGGAGAGGCTCCTAAACTGCCTACTTTTGTCATTCGTTCATTTCTAAAGACTTTGGACCTGTCGCCTGCAACCGCCAAATATTTAAGTCGCTTGTTAATAAATTTCCTCTGACTTCACCAAAGAAACCCACGGTACGTTAGTACTTGGACTCTAAGCCTTCGTGGCCAACAACAAAACAAGCTATTACAGAAGTGGACATATTTTAAATTTACTCCTTCCAAATGGTACTTTATAATCCAGATCTGGACCCCTTCGACTATTGGAAGGAGGCAAGACTTAAAGACATTAAAGAAGTCATAGTTGCTGCTGAATGTCATTTTGCGTACATTACAAAGGTATTGCGGTAACTCAAATGCCTTTTTAAATATAAATTTCCCAAAATTTTGTAGTTACCCGCTGTATGAGGCTCAGTGAATTTTCGTTAAAATTAAAATGGCCTAGATTATAAAATAAAAGGAGAAATTTGGCACTGGAAATAAAAGAATTAAATATCAAGAAATAAGTAAAAAAAATATCGGCAAAATTAGGGCATCTAACAGAAAATACTAAGTTGTTAAAATAAAATATAATTTAAAGTAGGTCTGTTCGTTATCAAGTTTAGAGTAGGACAGAGTAGGTGAGTGTAGGACTAAAAAGTGGAACTAAGTTTAAATAAGTTCCGATTTGATTTTTATAAAAAAACGCGTTTTAGACTTATTTCAGAAATTAAAATTAAAAATGGCTAAAACTTTGGATCTTGTATTAAACATGCATCTAACTTCACTACTTCAAGAGTTAGCGTGATTAAGTGAAAACTAATTTACACCAGAATTCATACCAAACACCTAGTCCTAAATTACACTGACGATAACAAACAGTTTATTGACAAAAAAGTGTAAAATAGAGTACTATATTTCTGGATAACAAACAGACCTAAAGTAACTAAATATTTATTTCAAAATCCAAAACAAGGTTTATCCCCTTATCTAACTGTAAATTTGTAAAATATTGTTTTATAAATCATAAATATTATTGTTTTAGAAGCTCTCTCACTTCAGTACCTGCTCATGCCAAAACTCAAAGTCTCCCCAACCGCGCATGTCACAATACCTGTCATCAGAACTACAGTTGTGCCGTTTTCGATATACTCCGAATACCTGCTGAAGATTTTGCTGCTCAGCTGACTATATTAGATTGGCCGATATTTTTTAGTATTCAGCCGGATGAACTTGCAAGTTGTGGATGGAACAAGAAAAATAAGCTTAGTGTTGCTCCCAACGTTGTAGCCTTCTCTCGAAGATTTAATCATGTGAGTAAGTTTAATTAAATAAAGCTTTAATAGCCGTACTACACATAATCCATATTCAAGTTAGTATTTCCCTACCACGACGTCTATACAGGATTGGCAAGGCAAGGGCTTGGGAGCCAATTTTAATGTAATAGAGTGAGATACATATGGTATGACCCCAGATTAAAAAGAGAACGACAACACTTTCCCCTATCCCACTTCCAATACAACGATGGTCGACGGCGCTCACGACTCGTTAGGATATTGTCGACAGCGTTGTCATTTCGTAAAATATTTATTAGCAATTTTAGAAATGTTTTAAAAATCATACATTTTATAAAACTTTTCATTTTAAAAAAAATTTAGAATGGTTAAAGATACTTTATTATTTTAATAAAAATTATTTATTATTTCATCGAGCAAGACAACATAAGTAATTTTATTTGCAAATGCTGCAAAAGGAATTATACTAGCTGTGCAGAACGTAAATGTTAATTTCAAGGAAATTTGGTTTCAGCAGGATGGCTGTTCTGCTCATAACCCAAGACCAGTTTAGGAATTTCTCACTAGGACTTTTCCTGAACGGCTTATTTGTGGCAGAGGTACCATACCATGGCCGGCAAGGTCACCGGATTTGACTCCTCTTGACTTTTTTATTTGTGGGGCTAATTAACTCAACTAATTTACAGGTATCAACATGAGAGGCTTTTACATTTAGTTGAATTAAGGGCAAAAATATTTGACATTACTAACTCCATCACATTGGAGGTATTGTTGAATGTTAGGACGGAGTTTTATAATCGGCTCGGGTATTGCAAAGCTCAGCAGGGCAATGTCTTCGAGCATTTATTAAATTGAGAATGCTTTTGAGTGTATTTTTAAGAGTTATTTTTTACTGTTGTATTAAATACAAAAGTGATTAACATGACCGCATAAAAACGGTTGTAGGCGACGGGAATTCCCCAGTCGTTTCTCTCGATATGCCATTGTTATCCTTAACTACTGGAACGGAGTAAATTGTTTTATTAATAAATGAATAGTATATTGTTGGTTTCATTTAACTTTAATGTAATATTTTATTTTATAAAGATTTATTTAAAAATCGTAAGAATTGCTCCCTTATTCGTAAGATCGTGAAATCGGAACCAAATTCGTGTAATCTTACGAATAATCGTGAGATCTCTGACTAGTGTGTGTGTGTGTGTGTTGTCGCCAATGAGCTGACAGCCGCAGTCCGCCCGAGGTATTCCCCTCTATTTCTTGGGTCGGTAGAAAGGGAATCGGCAACTCCACGTTTTCTGTCTGTCTTTATTTGGCTCAAGCCTTGGCCTATTAAATTGACATCTCCTTTTATCGCACTGAAAATCTCTGCACCTAAGAAATTGGTTTGTCAGACGTGTATATGTCGGCGTCAAACACTGAAATTCTCCCCTTCCTGAAATGACCAGACAGTGCATTTATTGCCGACAAAGAGGGTAATAGCCGTATTATTACAGTGTTTGACCAACAATTCAGTCATTTCCTGTTGCCTGAATCCGTTTTAGGAAAATAGTTTAATAATCGTTTTTAATTCATTGTTTGCCTAGGCTTTACAAGAAATGGCTGAATGGTAGGTCTTGTTAGTCAAATAAGTTTTTTTACGCTGTTTGCCGGCAGTACATGTACTGACTAGCCATCTCAGGAAATAAAGGGTTTTAGTGTTTGACGTTAACATTTACATTATTTACCAGCTGTTTTTTTAACTTTTACAAATGTAATGGCCTTATTCATTGGCAAACTTGGTATTTACTTCATATATTAATCTAATATTAACTGCACAAAAAAAAAGAAGCATACAATAACACTTAACCTATATTAGTTCTACCAATGGTAAACGCTATAAATATATGTTCTTCTATAAGAGGTATACAGTTGAATGTATAAGAAAATTCTTATATATTATTAATTTTTTCCAAAAAGTATTTGTATAAAAGATTAATGGATAAAAAACTAATTTCGATAGTATCTTATTTGATGTGAAATACAGAATGTCTGGAAAATATAACACCGGCAAATAATACTATTTAAAAATAAAAATCACTATTTTTTAAACAGCAGAACACTTGCTGGGAACATAAACAATCGTCAGTAAACATAACACTTATGAACAAATTATACAAAATGCACACACATTATAACAAATTTGATATAAATATTGACTAGAAGGTCTTCTTTTAAATATATTCTTAAAATATTGGGCGAACAATTTTTTAATTAAAAATCTGATAACAATATATTAAAACACCAATAAATATTTTCGGGGTAAGATGCCTAAAAGCATTTAAATTAGGATTGTTTCAATTTGGATTTCTTATTAATTATCTTTTGGATTTCCAAAAAATATATTATATTTGCAAAAAAAGCTCTTCACGGTTTTTAATGGAAAAAATATCCAAAAAAGTTACTTTATCAAATATCTTGCTATCTTTGGCTTTAGAATTTATTAAAAACACTTCTGTGTAAAATCTCATTTAGATTTGTAAAAAAAATGTATTGGGCATGAGACGATCACACACACATACACACACTGTAATACGGACGGACATACCAAAATTGTAATGATTTTTCAAAACCATAAAAAAAGATGCATTTTTAAAGTAACTCTTTTAATAATGTCATACATTTGTTTTTGATATATTAATGATATTTTAGGTGAGCTTCTGGACAGTACAAGAAATTCTTGCCGGCTCTACTGTGAAGCATAGAGCAGAAACTCTAGCATATTTTATTAGAATAGCAAAAAAGTTATATGAACTCAATAATTTGCACTCGCTTTTCGCGATTATATCAGCCTTGCAAAGTGCCTCTATTTATAGGTAAGATAGCAAGAAATAAGTCTTTTACAGCTAAGAGCTAAATTACATACATCTAATATTATTGTTAAATTTAATTTATTTAATTTAATTTGACGTATACTATTTAAATTTTACAGGTCATTCACCCATAAGTTTAATTTAAATAACGTATTAAAATGCGTAAAAAGATTAGTAAATATAATTATTTTATAAAATAAGATTAGTAAAGTAATACACGAACGTAAAAGTTTTATTACACTGTTTATTTTCTTTATGCATGCAACTCATAAAATGTTGAATATGAAGTATGTGTAGAATTTAAGTTTAGCCATAATAAAACTACCAAAACTTGTTTCTTAAACAACGGTTGCCTGTTAAAGTTTGATTTTTTTAATAGCAGGTATATAGTATGTCGCACTTTTTATTAGGGGCCGTTCAAGTATTACCCAAGCACTATAGGGGGCGGGGGGGTCTTTGTTTTGCTTATTTTTGATAACATGGGGGTGGGGGAATCTACATGGTGATTATGGTATTACGTCAGCAGTAGTTATTTACTTTTTTACACATAATATGACAACTCACACATTGTCTATGCTTGAAAACGATATCCATTTTTGAGGACTCCCACAAATTAAAAGAAAAATGCATATACCAATGTTTATGTAAGCATTGGAGGGGGGATAAGAGCTTTGCTTACTTTTGCTGACATGGGGGAAGAGGGGGGTGGTAAATAATTGTAATAAATCTGCTTACGTATTACTTGAACGGCCCCTTATTACACATTACACATATATATTTTAGTTATTACTATCTGGGTAAATTTTAGATTTTTATAGAGAAATTTATGGAAACAAATTTTAATATCACGACAATACCTTGTCACATCAGTTCCAATTATCTCCGCTAATGTCTTGATAATCTTAGACGTAGTATTTATTCCTAATGAAGTATGTGTAAGCCAAAATCCTTAATGCCAATTTAAGTAACAATAAAACATAGTTATTAATTCTATAAATGATCTAATAGAGCATAATAGCACAAATTACAGTTTTTTTGTACTTAAAATTCAACAGCAAACGAATGCTATCTTTTGAAAAGTGATACATACAATTTAATCGCAATACTATTAGCAGAACTTTTGTAAAAAATCAAAAAACAAACAAAATTTTTGTTATATAAAACCTTATTGGTGCATTTTTCAAGTCTGCAAAAATCGCTAAAATTTGAAACATTTTGATAAAAGTGTAACTAGGAACCTTTTAAAGTTGGAAAGCTAATATTCCGGAAAATATTTTTTTATAATATGTTGTTCAATGTTAATACCTCTCCAAGAAGGTTTAAACAAGTACAATTGAAAAACATTTTCTTTTTAAGTCAATCATGTTTTTTCATCGTAGCTTTGGATTATTTTTAGTACATCTAAAGTGGAAAAAGACTCTGACTTAATTTTTGCCTGTTGCGACAGCTTTGGAGCAGTTTTTCCGTTGTGTCCCCCGCTATTCAGTTAGATTAGCGTTCATATTTTACATTTATATTTTAAATTTTTATTTTCTTTTTCTGAAAACAAATTTTCAGACGGACAATAGTTTTTTTTTACTTTTACCAAGCAAAATTTTGAAATGACCTATTGATTTTGTCTAGGTATATATAGTTAAAGGTTTTACCAGTAAAAAAAGTCCGTTGTTATGACATTTTTCCAATGTAAAATACTCTAGTAAAAAAGTTTCTAAAAAATATGATACATTTTTCTCGAATTATTGATTGTTGAAATTTACGGTATCCATTCACAACGACTATATTGCAATTGTCACCTGTGCAATACTTACTAAGATTCGAAAAGTCGTAAATAGTCATTATAAGGTATTATGGTTATAAGGTATTATGGTTATTAAAATGTTAAAAAATATCAAAAATATTTGTTATTTACATAAGGAGCTGAAAGTGGCAAACGCTATTAGGGTTATCAAAACTATTTTTTGTCTGCGCATTCCTAGTTGTGACATGTACGATATTTCCTAAATTCCTGAATGGAAATAAGTCTCAACATTTTGTTACCTTTAGTTTTATTAAGTTCTACATATGTTTTTAGGTTAACAAAGACTTGGGGTTTATTGCCCAAGAAAGATAAACAAACATTTGATAAGTTAGCAGAAGTGTTTTCAGATGAAAATAACTGGGCAAATTTAAGAAGTCACATCGAAAGTCTTAAGTTGCCTTGCATACCTTATTTAGGTAAGAAAAATAAAAATGATCATATTTTTAACTCGATGTTTTGTAATATCGTCGGTTTTCGTCCTTCAAGTCGCTCCAGGTAACTGTGATAACTTTTTAACTCTTAAACGATGTAAAGGTGACTATGGTTACTATTTTCTATCTTTAGACAACCCATAAAGCTTGTATGAAGCCTAAAGGTACTAGGTAACCTGGGTGCGGGATTTTTAGATGTTAAACCCATTTTTTGTTCCGTCGGCGGTGACCAAATACCGAAAAATAAACGCCACAAATTTAAACAGGGTGTTATGATGTTTAAACAAGAACATGCTTAACTTAGGACTCCTATGGTATACGACGTTCAGCTTTAGTAGACCGTCCTAAGAAAGACAAAAATAATGTAAAGTGTATTTATGCATATTTAAAGCAAAAAAAAATACGTCATAAATTTCCCAGTTAGGACGGTAGCACAAAAAACCCATAAAATATCCTAAGTAAACAATCTGCTGGAACCCCATAAAAACTATTTTGGTCGGGCTTTTCTGAAAATGTTCAAGAACCATTTTTTATGTTTAATGAGTTAATAGAAAAATTACCTGAATATAGGCAGTTTTCTAAAACAATGCAATTTTTCGCACTAAATTATTTTTTTAAAAGGTTATCAATACGAGAAGATTTGTGTTTATATATTTTTTAGTATTTGGAACAAATCAGTAATAATTATTTACCTCGGACCAAAATTTTCGAACGTCCTTCCGGCGGTATTAAAAGTTTAGCTGTGTAAATAATAAGGCGTATTAGGTACCGAAAATTTTATGACTGGTTTTTTCATGGTTTAAATATGAATAAACACACTTTAATCTTAATTTAATTTAATTATTACGTATTTTTTTCAGGATTATATTTGACTGACTTAGTGTATATAGACATGGCTCATCCTCACAAGGGAGGCCTAGAATCTCAACAAAGAATGTTAAAAATGAATAACATACTCAGGATAATCTCAAATTATCAACACTCGGACTATTCAAATCTTGTTAAAATTCCGCATATTCAAGATTACCTAAACTCTATAAGATATATTGAAGAATTGCAGAAATTTGTGGAGGATGACCAGTATAAGTAAGTTAATTTAGTTATTATGTGCAATAAATTTTTGTGTGTTTGTTTACTGAAATAATTAAAGTACATTCAGATCACGCTAGAAGCACATAAACTCTTTGATAGAGGTGCAAATCGCTTACTGACTCGCCTCTCTCTGGCGTTTTTATATCGGCCAGTAGGTTTCAATTTCAAAACGGTCTTGAGGACTATATTTACATTTAAATATAATATATGCTAATCCACATTAAAAAGAATAGGGGTTATTGCGATTTTTTAACGCTACGAATGAACATTGATACTTTTTATTTTGCAAACAAGAACCACAACCAATTATTTAAAAAATATATTGCATGTAGTATCGGTATTTGTTTTTTTTTATAGAACACTGTAAATCTTTTACAATTACAAGACTTTTTAGATTAAACTTAACAACCAGTGAGGTCAGTATAAACGGTTCTTCTACAATTGATGTTTATCCCTATAATTTTAGATTGTCTCTCAAACTTGAACCGCCATCCCCAGCGCCAAGTTCCTCAAATCACAGTTCCAAAGAATCGGTTGTGGCAGATCCAATGGCAATTGCATCGTTGAATCTGTCACCTGCCAAAGCATCGTCTGGATCCCTTAGATTACAGGCGGTTACTGCAGGAAGCAAATTCATACCTGGGCATAGAAAGTGTAGGAGTTTGGGGACAAAGTAAGTTTTTTCTGGCTTAATGATTGATATTAATTCTAAAAAAAATATGTTTTACTATTTTTTTTTATTTGGATAATTTTTATTAGAGACGTATAATGAACAAGTTATTATTTTAACGATTTATTGAGATATAGTTGACAATACAGAATTGTCTAATTTGAGAGTATAGATGACCATTCTTGTGGTCAAAACTTATACAGTGAAACGACTGTCTGTTTTTTATTTTTTTTATAAATATAGATACCCCCGAAACTTAAAATTTAAAATCAGACATTAAAACATGGCATGTGAACATTATGTTTTTTTGTAAGAAATTTTTCGCAATTCATTATTCATCACTAAATTTGTTTAATAGATTTCGTAGTACAAGTCTTCCTAGAAATTTCCACAAAATGGGCTATTATCCCTCTGTGGTTCTACCATGGAGGTAAGTTTTGTATGGTAATAATGCTTCAAAATAAAAAATGACGTAGAAGATGTATTGTGGATCTAATTGGTATTTGATATTGGTAGACATTTAGTGATTATGGTATATCGATGTGCTTTTTTATTTTAGTACTTTAACAAAGACTTGGTGGTGCACATGGGATAATTATTATATTCTATCGGTCCCATTAGATAATAATTATTTTTACAAAATTATTTTTTAAGTAGACAGTGCTTTTGAAATAGAAAATTGATACCTACACGCCAGTGGATAACAAAATAATTTCTTTTTTTTTGTAAATTACTTTTAAACTATTAAAACGTTTGCGCTGACATATTATTTTTATAATTATTTTGCAATTTTGCTATTTTTTTATTTTCTCATCACAGCATGACATTATTTATTATGCACCTAGCTATTTTTGTATTGTACATAAGACATTTATAGTTTTGCATATTTAATTAATTAATAATTTAAAATTAAACAAAAACAGTATATTTATTGACATATACATGTGAACATCCTTTAAAAGTAACTATTATTTTATTAATTTTTAGTATACATACTTAAATAACTATGATACGTATTTAATTAAAATTTGGGGCCATTTTGATTGGTTTAGTAATGTGTTGATACATTATGGTTTGATATGCCCTTACTGATGCGTCTACAGGGCCGGAGCGAACGGGAGGGGGAGAGGGGAAGCTCCCCCCCATAGGTGATCGATGGGGGCGCCAAATTTTCTCCTAAAGGGGCGTCAAATTGAAAGATTTTTTTTTAAATCGCAATTACCCCAAAAAAAAGAGAACTATTAAAAAATAAATCTGCTTCCCATAAAAACGATATTTGCTATTCTGTAACGCGTTGTAACCTTAAAGAGTCTATTATTTGTGTATACTACTGTATACAATGCCATTTTTGCGTTTTGTTTTGTCTAGCGCCTCAGTAATCTCATAGCTTTGGCGGCGATGCTAAACAGGTGAGCTTTGATACACATATTAATAATGGAATCTTTGTCAGTACTGTACAGTCTTTTGACTTTCGGGAATATATTTATTTATCTTATAAGATTAACGAAAAAAATTTATTAGCTAACAGTAAATTATATTATTTTTATCAATATGTAGGTAACTTGTAAAACTTTTTTGCGAGGCCCCCACAGGCGCGAGGCCGTCGTCACTGGCCGACGTCGCCGACGCCTAGCGCCGCCACTGATTGTTTCTTAGTTCGTTAAAAATGTTAGTATTTTTTAAGCAAGCTGTTCTCTTGTCCTTATTTTTTTTGCATATCTTGTGTTTATCATGTCCCTATTAAAGGATATAAAATCATCAACTCCCATTGTAAAAATCATTCCAAAAGGAGCCAGACCATCAATTTCTGATGAACTTTCATTTTTCTTGAAAAATGTGTATCAAAAAATGACTTTCATTCTTGGATTTCATTATTTCTTTTCCCATACGCTGTTTTAGCAATACCTGTCAACTCAAAACATAATAGAAAATCTTCTTTAACAACATTGATAAAAAACAATTTAAAATCCTGGTTGAAAAATAAGTTTTTACAAACAAATGATCTTCTTGAATTATATATAAAAATATCAGTTACATCTAAAAAAACAGAGAAGAAAGATTCAAACAAGTTTGATGAGAATAAGTACCTTTCAAAAAAAATCAAAGCCAAAATTGCAGATGGAGATATCAGAAATGCAATCCGAATTCTCACTTCAGATGATACTATCGCACCTTTGAAAAACTGAAAAAGAAACATCCAGTATCCGAACAAGATAATGATGTCGATTATTCCTTTAAAAATATTGATTTTAATTTTAATTTATCTGAAAATGAAATTAAAAATGCTATTTCTTCATTTCGTTCTGGGTCTTCTGGTGGTATAGATTCATTAAGACCAAGACATCTTAAGGACTTGGTAAGTGACGAGCATGGTAACCATTCTTTTAAATTACTGTCGTCAATTAAGTCTTTATAACTCATTTATTTCAAGGTTCAGTTCCAAAAGATATTTGTAAATTTTTTTATGGAGCAAACCTATGTGCTTTTAATAAAAAAGATGGAGGTATTCGACCAATAGCAGTAGGAATATGTTTCCGACGTTTAGCTTCTAAGGTAATTTGCTCCCGTATTTATGAAAAGCTAGGAAACCTTATTCGCCCATATCAACTTGGCTTTGGAACAAAATGCGGAGCAGAAGCAGCAATACATGCAATACGTCGTTTTCTTCTTATCCTCACGAATCAGATAAAGTTATTTTAAAAATAGATTATCAAAACGCTTTTAATATGGTTAATAGAAAACAATTTTATCAGAGTAAGTTGAATATCTCCCAGAATTTTTACCATTTATAGCCCAATGTTATCATAATCCTAGTTTACTTTCTTACGGTGATCAACATATTTTTCTCAAAGAGGTGTCCAACAAGAAGATCCTCTTGACCAGCTCTTTTAGTTTAGCAATTCATCCACTTATTTTATCATTAAATACAGAAATAAATCTTTGGTATCTAGATGACGGTACACTTGCTGGAAACCCAAAATCGGTTTTAGATAATTTTCATAAAATAATCAGAGGAAGTAAAGATTTGGGTTTAAATTTAAATTTTGATAAGTGTGAATTAACTGTTTTATCTAAAGATCATTCCAATATACTATCAAATTTTTTAAGTGTTGTTCCTAATCTGTCAGTAATTCCCATTTCAAATTTTAATTTATTAGGAAGTGCTTTTTCGTCAAATGAAATTGAATACTCAATTAATAAAAAGACAGAATTTTTAAAATCTCTTAGTACCAAATTAAAATTTATAGACTCACATATTTCCTATTATTTACTAAAACATTCCTTTGCCATACCTCGAATGTCTTATTTGTTAAGATGTTCACCTTGTTGGAAATCTTCCAGAATTACTTTGTAATTTTGATAATGTATTACAAAGTTCTAGTTCAAGACATAACAAATTGTGATATTAAATTAAATTTTGGTTACAAAGCACTCTTCCAGTAAAATTTGGAGGTCTTGGAATAAGAGATACATCCACCCTGTCTATTTCTGCCTTTTTAGGTTCAATCAATGACGTGTCAGGTTTACTTTCCAAAATTTTACCTCCCTATATTCTTGCGACAGTAGATAATGATTTTAGCAATTGTTTTGTAAGATGGTTATCTGTTTGCAATCTTCAAAATCAACCACAAGAATTACCAAAAAAACAGAAAGATTTTGACTTTTTAATTTGCCAAGCTCGTCACAAATATATTACAAACATGTGCCAGACAAGTGAAGATAAGGCACGTCTACTTGCTCTTCAGGCCCCTGAAAGTAATGCTTGGATTAACGCACTTCCATCTTCGTCCTTGGGAAATTTGTTAGATAACAAAACATTCCATATTTCCATCGCTCTCAGACATGGTCTGCCTGTGTGTGGAGAGCACATCTGCGTTTGCGGCGAAAATGCTGATATTTATGGCCTACATGGGTTAAGCTGCAAAAAAGGCGCAGGGCGTTCTTCTAGACACAGTCAGATAAATGACATTATCAAAAGAGCTCTGATTTTAGCTGAAAATCCTTCTGTGTTAGAACCTCTTGGAGTTTGCAGAAGCGATGGAAAACGGGTAGATGGAATGACCTTAATTCCTGGAAATATGGAAAACAATTACTTTGGGACGCTACTTGCAGCCATACACTTGCAAAATCCTATCTGGACAAAACTTCTAATTTTGTAGGTGCGGCTGCTCGTATTGCCGAGAATAAAAAACATCTAAAATATAAAGGGCTTGAAGAACGCTTTATCTTCATTCCTTTTGCTGTTGAAACTTTTGGTCCTTTGGGTGATGAGGCTAAGGGTTTTATTAATAAAATTTGCAAAAAAAATACAATGCAAAAAATCTCGAAGTTTCATTATCCAGAGAATTGGTTTAGCTGTGCAACGGGGTAATGCAGCATCGGTACTAGGAACAATCCAGGAAGACCTATGACTTAATGAAATTTATAATTTTTAAATATAGATTAAGTTATTTATTTAATTTTAGAATATTGTTATTTGGTATGTAGTGAATTATTATTAATATATTAAAAAATATGTATTTAAAAAAAAATAAAAATTTATTCATTACTTTACTTACCTAATAAAAGTGCATAATCTATTGGATTAAAATCGAGTCATCTCGGTGGCTAAGGAGTTTCACCCTTTCTTCCAATTGTTCTATTGCGATACTGATTGCTTAAGAAATCTTTTATTGCCCTAAAGGTGTGGAGAGGTACACCATCTTGTTGAAAATGCATGCCATTAACACTTCTGCTAGAAGACGCGAAAAAATTATTTGATATTTTGGGATTTGTTATTTTTCCAGGCTACTTGATATTTACTAGGCTAAGTAGATTATTGGGATTAAACATGCATATTATTGCATTTAAATTTGCTTAACTTTTTTTGTTATTGTTTCAAGTGTACAAAAAAATATGCAATGTTATGTACTAAAATTGTACATAACAATGCATAATTTCAGGATTTAAGTTCCGTATTAACATTTTGAAAAATACTTGTACAAGGTGTTGTTTTTTAAGATATTCACTGGATAAATTTTATTTAATTTATTAAGTCGGGTCGTGCATTTTTTATTTTGTGGTATAGTTCTGAAAAGGTTACCTGTTTGTATAAAGCTATGAAATTTAATTCGCTGAAGTTAAGTATTTTGGAAATAAAAGGGATACAAGTTTTGGCTCATTTAAATTTTGTGGTTCATTAAAATATTTTTTTTTCTATACTTTTATGGGTTGCCAAAAACTATTTTAATACCTTGTTATGGCACTTTTAGTAAATATTTCAACGCCCTTGGAAAAATATTTTAAACAGGATGTTGTTTTCTGAAAAATAACTTTAATCCAATTTTATTAGTCAGTCCGTTTTTAAAATGGTTACATGTTTGCATAAGGTTCTACAAAGCTCACGTGGTTGCATAAAACTTCAATACTGAACTCGTTTATGTTAAGAAATAGGGATACAGTATCAAGGTCATTTAAATATCTTGTTTCATTTTTTTCTTAAACTTCTGTAGCTGAGCAAAAAAACATGATGGTACTTTTTTCAGTACTTTTAATAGGGATTTAACTGTCATCTTAACAGTCTGGGAATATGTTTATAGAGGGTGTGGTTTTTTGAAAAATAATGTTTATCGATTTTTTTCAGTCCGGACCTGGATTTTTTTCTTGTGGCTTACATTTTTAAGAAGGTTATGCAACTTATAAAACTTCAAAATTTAAAATGATTAGGTTAGTAGCCAGGAAAGTACAGGTAGTACACATTTTTGCCCGTTTACATAAAACACCCCGTGCCTCGATAGGTAACTCCGTTAGGGAAAATTTTAATAAGTAATCTCGGTTCACCTCAAGGTGCTCTATTTATAAACCGTTTTACACATACAAGAATTCTAGTGAAATTTATGGCAAAAATTATCACCAAAACTTGGCTGAAAATTTTCGTTCGTAGTATTTTTGGTAATAGTACATGTATTGTGTTTGACACTTACAATAAATTTAAGTAGAATTATTACTAGAATTCATGTGATGCTCATGCGCACAAATGCTAATTGTATAAAAGCTGTTGGATTAGTTTAACATAACCTAGAAAGGCGGGAAGTTTATAAATAAAAAAAGGGTTTTGTGTTCTTTAAATTATGTCAGATATAGATAAACAGGAGTTATTACTATTAGGTGTAGCAACAGTTAGCTAGTTCCTTTTTACCTAATGAAATAATTCTCAATGACACAGGTCAAGTAATTTATTTGAAAGAACTTAAAGTACACATTGTAAAGATGGGTATTAAATAAAGGTACAATTTTATTATTTTTTTTTTTTTTACTAGAGTTCCAAAAATAACAGATAGGTGACACTGTTTCTTTCTGTCCGAATTTTATTGTATACTTTCTAGTTATAAGCTTGTTTTATTTTATAACATTACATTTGAAGTTGAATCACAAGGTTACATTTAATTATTTTTTTCTTGTAGATTATCTGAGGACGGGATAAGTTCTGAAGAAAACTTGTGCTTACTGCAAGGTTGTGTTAGAAGAAAGACTGTATTAAAGGATGGAAGAAAACCCACTGTTTCATCATGGCAACGCTACTGGCTTCAAGTCTGGGCAAGCTCTCTTGTTTATTTCTCGCCTAAATCGTTTAAAGGGTAATGATTACTAGCTATTACAAAAAGCGACCGAAAAATTCGTCTGTTTTTTCAACACCTGTAATTTCAACTGAAATTAATAAAATGCAGCCTATAAATGCTCAAAATTTTTATCTGGTCATAAACTTACGCAAAAAGCAAGCAAGAAAATTAATTGCTACCGCCCAATAAAAAAATAACTTCTTTACATAAAATATTTGGTGTCCGAAGTATTTTTGCCTTTTGAATACGAATCCGTCGTCAGTTTTGCTTCACCACCCTTCAGTCTTCAGCAAATTTTTGTCACTTTTTATAACACATTGTTTTGAACTTTTTTAGCAATTTTTTAAGCACTGTAATGGAGCAAGTTTATGGTCAGATAACAATTTTGAGTATGTATATGTTAGAGGAGAAACTGGTTATCGTTGAGCTTCCACTCTATAAGTAGTTGCAGACAAACTCCGCTGTCTGCTAAAGGTGAACTGAATACACAGGTGCATATTAAAGTTTTTCAGAAAGCCCTGTAAAGTGACTATTGTTATTTATGACACAAAGAGAAGACTAAATGTACACAAGTTTTCATTTAAACAAATATACAATATATAAAATATGGTGTGTTACGCCAATGGCCATATCATCAGCTAATCAAATCAAATGTGTACAAATATATACAAATACCTAAGATCGTACGACGTTGCCGATCTAGAACATCTAAAGCTAAAGGATATTTTGGCCTTAACAATTTTTTTTTGTTTAATATGTACTGACGTACAAATTTCAATCACACAAATTAAATTGAATTTAATTTGGTTTAATTCAGCAAAAGTAAAAGAAATATGAAGGATAGATATTACTTTAAATAAGCACTGATAGCTTTATGATTCAAAATTTTTAAAACTCAAATTTTTGCAAAAATTTTTTCAAGTTCTTAGAAAATTGAAACATAAACTTACAAGCTACAGATAAGAATCAGATGTTTACATTCTTATTAATAGGGTTCAAATTTACAAATTATTTAAAAGAAAAATTCACAAAAATTGCCCTCAATCTTGGCGCAAAAATTCACTGTGTGGTAAAATAAATTATTTTTATTTCATTTCAAACATCCGAATCGCCTTCCCGACTGCAAAGTCCATTAAGGCGTACAGATACGACGCCGCTACAGCACAAATAGAAACTGTTTTATAACACAAGAAAAAAAGTCAAATTTCTCCAAATCAAAATTTGAAATATTACATTTTTGGTACACCCCGTCTCAACTGTCGCTCTTGTGAAACTTGGTTTATTTTATTGAAAAGTTATATTCAAAAAGTTAATTGTTTAGTCACAATTTTACGTTATAAATTTATCAAGAAAAATTGTTATAGGTTACCGCAAATGTATGTCAAAGTTCTGTTTTTCTCTTATAAAACTTGTTCAAGAAAAGTTATCAGAAAGTTTAAATATTACCTTGACTGCTGCTTACTATGTTACTAATAAACCTTTATTCACCAATCACTGTTCCAAACTGAAGCCTGCCCTGCTACAGTTTTATAGTCACTTTCTTTACACACTTTATCACTTGTTAACTTTGAACTTTACGTAGAGTTATGTCACGTTATATGTGACAAAAAGAAATTTTTAGAATAGTCCAATTGACTTGGAAAAATGAACAACTTTGTACCAAAACTTTTTATGACATGAACTGTTTAAAGAAAGAAATGTGCTAGCAAAATTTCTTGGTCCAAACACAGAGAAGGTAATTAAAATTACCATAAAAAACTGTACTATTTTTCTATCAAAAACTTAAATAAATTTTTTTTAATTATTTCCAAAATGAATAAGCATTTAACGTGTTCATATCTTAAGTTTTAATTAACCCTTAGAACAGCGGGTTGACTCAACCACTCAGACTGCCGTACTGATTTCTCGTCGGTCTGCCGGTGCATGGGCCCCCCGATGCAACACCTTCTGCTTTCTTCCATTTCTTGCGCCGCGCCGACCGGAGCTGACGGCTGTGATTTTCACGTATTTATTTTTCGGTCGTCGGGACGCCACGAAATCTCGAGCTATTTAATGGATTAAGATCTTGGCTCAAAGATGAAAAAGGAGATGGCCGATGCCGTGTTATAAAAACGCGACGGAAAAAAGAGCGCTCCGGCAAGGTCAACTCCCGAACTAGACGCACTATCTCCCCTCTTCGCCTGCTAAACTATGTCTACATGTACAAGAACGGGAGACCAACCGCGGCCGCAGTTTCAATTCCCACTCGGGAACACTTTTTTCTAATTTTTTTTATCAATCTTTTTAATAAAACTACAGTTGTACCACTGGTCGCCCGAGAACGTCGGTGCGTCTCCCGTTCTCGTCCATGTAGACGCACTTTAGCACGCGGAGAGGGGAGAAAATGCGTCTAGTTCGACGCTCGACCCATGCGGGGGCGCTAGCTCGGGACAGCATTCGCTGGTACATTTCGCTCCATTGCCATTGGCAATCTCCCTATTCATCTCTGCTTGCGTAGCGACACGAATAGTTCCGACGCAGCTTTATTACATCATCGCGGGTTTGTGCAGCGTCAGCTCCTTCTGCGCCAGAATTCCGCGACTGGCTTTGTTTGCTTGGTTATTTTTAGATTGGTAGAGCGGTGTTGCCAAGATTGTGTAAGAATTTTGCAGGTTAGAAAGGATTTTTTATATTTTATAAAAAATGATAAAAAAATATGAGCATACTTATGGATATAGTACAATAGCTTTCATGTTGTCAGATGTGTTTCTGCCACACATGTTGCATTTTATTAATTCCAGTCAAAGTTACAGGTGTTTGACTAACTTGCAGAAACAGCTATTTTTTGCAGCCACTCTTTATTTTTAATGTTGTAAATTTCTTTGTATGTGGATTAATTTTGCAAATCTTGGTTTTAAGGCACCACACTTTATGCCATAACTTAATAAAAATGTAAAATTTGATCTTGATAGAGCTTTTTACGTAAAATTTAGTAATAGTAGTTTTTTCCTAAAAGTTTAGTTTTTGAGATATGAACTATACAATTTTATGTGAACACCCTGTATATTATTTTTCATAATAAATAAGCGTAATTGTATTTTTCGAAAAAAAAAAGATTTTAAAATTTATGTATTTTAAAAAATATTTGCTGAAAAAACACTTTACTGAATCTGTATATTTAGCGATTTGAAAATGTTAACCTTATTTGAAGCGTATATCTGGAGCGCACTTGAACTACTCTGATAATGTAGGAGTACTTAACATTTTTTTCTTATGATATTTATAGTTTTTCTACCAAATATGATGCTAAATTCTAAAAAAACATAAAATATTGTTTTAATTTTATGAAGTTTATTACATTAAATCTTACATAACAATAATGGCTACAAGCGTTCTGTCAAATTAGAGAATTTTGTGTTAAAAACAAGTAAAACACTCAAAAGTTTTTTAAATACAAAAACTATTCCCTTGTATATATGTATTTTTCATTTGTTTCAGGCATCAAAGATCTGATTTCAAACGAGAACCGGGGAAAATGGTTTCCTTAACAGGTTGTCAATTTTTTTACTGTGACACTGCTTTGCATCAAGATTCTTTTCAGCTTGTGGATCATGCTCGAGGTAGGTATTACACTAAAATTGGTTTATTGTATAAATTGATTAAATAAAACTACATATTTTATGATAGTAATTAAAATTGTTATTTCTTTAAAGCATTTTGATCAAAGACTAATTTTCGTTTATGAGAAAATAATATATTGCTATTTTATAGTAGCAGTATCGTACATATATGTAAACATGGTTCAATTCCTAATAACATCTTAATTTAACAGTTATTAAATGTTTATTAAAAAAATCAAAGCAGATTAAAAAAAAAAGACAATAGAACATAACAGAGCTTATTCAACTGGCAGGCTTTTAAATTGAAAATATTCTTTTAGTAGGCCTTTAATAGAAATAATTTAAACAATAATATCGAAATGGTCTAATCTATTTATATAACCAGAACAAGACCCCCAACCTAAGATCTTACTACGACTGTAAACTAGCCAATCTTTTGAATTTTACAAATATTACTTTTTTTATAGGTAATGTATACAAATTTCGAGTTGGTACCAAAAGTTTAGCAGAACGATGGTGCCGGCTTTTGCAAGAAGCTGCCAATGGAGAACCAACGCCTTTACCAAGTAATCTAATGTCTTTTGAGTGATATTAAGCTTTGTTATTATTATTTTTTTACTGTGTAAATAATTCATATTAAATTTTTACTTTTTCCTAGTTTTCATATGGTTTTGAAATTGAAATAAAGTTTTTTTTTACTGTTTTCTTTGTATTATTTAGAGAAACACCTTTTCAATACTAAAATCATTTCACTAATAATTTTTTAAATTGAAAACAGCCTTTCTTGTTATTTTATTGTTTTCAGGACTTTCAAATATGTAATAGAAATATTAGGGAATATCTTGAATTTCTACAAAATGTCATAAAAATATCTTTAACAGCACTGGAATTTAAAGCTGCTATTAAAGAGTTTAATATTCTCTTTTAACGACGTCCTAGAAATATAGAAAAAGCTACACTTTCCTTTTTTTGTCATAAAAAATTAAATTTTTTGTCCGGAAAAATCTGGATTTGTAAGGGGAATTTAAAATACAAAACCTGGTGGCAACACTGATAGGTGGTTGCACAACATTACCCAAGAGTTGCCTTTTTGAAAATACCTTAACTAAGATTTGTCTTATTATGCTTTTTATACAATAAAACATCGATAAGCTAAAGCTCAAGGGAAATGTTTTAAATTTTAAGTTATCGAGTTTTTTACTTAGGTTGAAGTTTAAAAAACTTAAATGTTGACTTACCGAGGTTTTGTTTGGGGATATGTTAGTGTATTATATTTTCGTTTTATTTTACGTTTTTTTTTTTAATTATCTTTCAATTTTAAACGTGAATTAACAAGCTATTTTAGTGAAAGACTAAAGTCCAAAGCAATAAAGTTTCAAAGAAAACCTTTTGTTTATAAACCACCGTACGATGAATCATTGATAAATACTTTGAGTTATGGAGGTCACCAAGGGTACTACTTTAAGTTATCAAGAACCAATGGTAAAATTCTTTGTTTAAGATACAAAGGTTTTAAACTTTAAGTAACGGAGGTTTTTTGCTTTGAAGGGAAAAGAACACGAAACATTTTTAAGTTGCCAAGGTTTTTATGTTATCGAGGTTCTACTGTACTTTAAAAAATTCAATAAGCTTTTTTGAGCATGAGATTACATATTAAGAAATATTTTACGTCTATTGCGAATATGCAGTATATCCCATATAATTTTTTTGTGTCGTTAATTAATGCATGTTTGTCAAGAGAAATTATACTACTAATGATAATAAACACTCAACAGTTTCAGTACTATGCATTTTTTAATTTTGTTAACAGTTAAGTATCTGTTGATGCAGTTAAATTAGTAAATTAAGAAAAAAGTATAAAATAAATGATGTTCCTATGACTGCCTTTTGACTAGATAACCATACTTAAGGTAGGCATAAACAGTATTGATAATATATTTATATTAAAAAATTATTGTAATCTTAAATTTATATTACCGGCATTAAGTTAAATAGTCGTCTTTTTATTTAAAAAGTTTGCTAGGTTAATTGAGGATTAAGACAAATAAATTAAAATCATTTTCGACATCTCAGGAGTCATCTAATATCCTTGATAATATCTTACAAAAGAATAATTAATTATAATTCTTAAAATAAATAATTAATATTGGCTTTAAAATTTGTTTATTTTCAGATCATCAAATTACTGTTGACCTTTGATTTGCTGACTTAGTTTTGTGGGTGTAACTATTTTTATTCCTGATATCTGAGTCAAAAGTGCATTTTAAGCTGATATTTAAAAAAAAAACAATTTTAAAAATCGTGATAATTAAGTCGTATTCCTAATTAAACATTTTAAAAGTTAAAATGAATTTAATTTAAAAGTATTCATATGTCCGTGTAAAATAATTAAAAAAAAAAACAATTTTGTATTAATATATTTGTAAAATTTACAAAATAAAAATGGTTTCTGAAAGTATATCACTTTTCCATGACTTCTCTTTGCGAGGCAAAATTCTGAAACACTAGTTGCTAAAATTTAGTCACCCGTCAAAATATTATAATAAATCATATAAATAAAATGTAGGTTTATTGCGTTTTAAAGGCTTGAAAATAACACTTCAACATAGTATATATTTTATATCTATAAAATTAATTAAAATAAGTCAGCTACTTTACTCTCAAGTTTACTTTAGAAAATTAATTTAAATGCACTGTTTTCTATTCATTTTATTTTTTATCCAGTTACTATTAAAAAAATGCTACCAATTTAATCAATTTAAATCTATACTTTTTATATCTTGTTGCAAAAAAAGGATTGAAATCAAAAATAAAAAACTTGTGCAATATTCACTAATACTCCACCAAGTATGTGTGTGTAATCTTATGATACTCAGAAATGTGAAATATTACAAAAAAAAAAACAAAATAGTTTTAAGAATATTGGCAAAACCCATCTTCAGGATTTTTTGAGGGGCTCTAGTCCTCTAAAAAAGAATTTCTTAAGTCATGCTTATAAACTTCTTATCCCTATTTTATGTGTAAAATTTATCCTAGAAATATTGTATGCTAAATTCAAAACACTTTTTATATACAAGGATTAGTTGCCAAGGATTTAGAATATATTTTTTTATACTGTCTGTAGTCTTGTCTGTTTTGGGTTGGAGGTAAGGGGGATCAGGCATGTTTTTGCTGGAACCCTTTAAAATAAAATTTATATCACAAGAATCAAAATATGCTCATGTAAGTAGTAAGTAAAAGAATCGTTTCATAAATAAATGTACTGCAAGATAGGATTGGTTAGAAATCGCAAAATAAACTATGCTTGTTGTAAAATAGCAATTAACAAAAAACGTAGCTTTTTGTATGATTTTTTTGGCCTTTTAGTTTTCCCTAAATGCCTTTATATTCAGCCACAAAAATGCTTTGTGTTATGATAATTTCATAAAAATTTTCATTAAAATCGGTTCGATAGTTGGTGCATAACAATTTTGCAGTCCATTGTCGTTTCAAAAAATGCGACAATACTGTAAATTGGGTAAAGTCCAGAATATAGGACATATACTTTTTTTTTCACATATACTGGAGACCTTAAGCTTCTAAACGCTTTTTTAACAATGAAATCAAATCATTTAGGCTCCTTTATCAATTGTTTAAAGTTATAAACATTTTTTTTTTGTTTATTAACAAACTGAATAACTGCGAATTTTTGATATGTTACAAGCTGTTAAGTTTACGGCGCATCTATTTACCGGGGGATTCCTAAGTTGACGCTTTTTTTTAACTGTATATAGAACTCATTAAAATAAACAACTTTTTTCAAAAGACTGAAAAATAAGGAACTTACATTCATTTAGTGTTTCGAATACGGTCCTGTCTAAAGTAAGGCGTCACCGCCCAGAAAGTCTTCTGGCTGTAGTGCTTGGACACGTTGGACGTGATTTTTCCGCAATGTTGTCCACACTTTTTATTTACTAAAAAACGGACCTAACTTGCAATTACCCGAGTACTTGGGTCCAGAATGAGCCCGCAAAGGAAACCGTCGCGCGTACAATCTCGAAGCAGCGGTCGCAGATTAACGACACTCTCCATAAATAAGGTACATACCCACGTATTACTTGTTTTTAAATTGCGCCATTTTCGCGATTTAACAATGATTTAAAATTAAAATTAACTCTTGCCTCGTCTGTTTAAAGCAATACGACTGAGTCATAATGCGTGATTAACAAGACAAAAAACAAACGTAAATAAGAAATAAACTATCTTTTTATGCTCAGGCCCGCACTAGACACACCTTTTACACAAATTTAAGTATCTTTGTTATTTTTGGGTTCTTGAAAAAATGTTATTTCAAAAAGTTGCTTATTTTAACCAGTTTTATGCACAGTTAAAAAAATCCTCAACTTAGGAATCACCCAGTATAATAGCAAATATCTACTTTTGCACATGGTTTATATATCTATATTATACTTATACTATACTAAGATAATTTCAGTGCAATTTTTTTTTCGTTTGTCGTTTTGAACAAATCGCAAAATTGTCAATTTTTTTAAACCAAATTGGATTTCAAAATTTTTATGCACTATGTGATACACTATTGACCTGATTTTAACGAAAATTGACATGATGTTTCCTCAAAGTATAAAGATTTTTCTAGCCAACTACAAAGGTTTCCAAAGAAATTTAAAATGCCAAAAAAAATCATGCAAACTACGCTTTTGTGTTTATTGCTTTTTTGCAACACGCCTAATGCATTTGGCAATTTCTGACCAATCCTACATTGTAAGAAATTTATTTACAACAATTTACTCTTTTTTCAACTCCTCACTAAAACCAATACTTACAAAGTTATAGGAAATAAAAGTAGAATGCGTTTTTTTTTTACATTTGGTTTGTTCTTTTTAATATATACATTTTTCCGAAATATTTATATATGGCCATACTTTTTAAAACAATTTAAATGCTTTTAGGTAATAACTGAATTTTTTGCTTATATTATTTAAGTTACTGTTAATGGCCAGTATATGCCACTGATTATCACATGGTAATTCTAAGAAGTTTTGGGAATGGAGAACAGATTAAATACTTGGATGCAGGAGATTAAATTTTAGTATATAGTATATTTAATATACCAAGAGAAGTACCAGTGGCATTATTACAGGAGGCCCTCCCACTTTTTCGAAAAAATTCAAATAATTTTAATAAACCACTTTTTATAGTCAATATATGTCACTGCCCACCACCTCATGCATCTAATAACTCTTGTTTTTAGATAAGACTTGGTTTTAGACAATTTTTTAAAAAGTATCATGATATAGATGGCAGAAGTCCATAAATTTAATTTCCTAAAAATAAGAAAAAAGGCAATTTTATAGAAAAGTAAAATGTTATAGTAATAGCATTGGGGTTTTTAATATTTTTTGCTCGATTTTTTGTGTGTGTGCCTTTTATAACAAAGGAAAACATTTAAATATCTGTTAAATATACATAAATTTAAAAATTTTTTTTTTTATATTTTCATTAGGTTCATTTACTTAAAGAAATAATAAAATATTTGTATGTTTTTAGTTATATTCTTGCAAGGGTAGACTTTCCCTTCACAATTTACTAAAAATTTAAATTTTTATGAAATTTAAAATAAATATAATATTTTATTTCTTTTCTTTATTCTGAAGAAAAGCCCAATATTTTTTTTCACTACCCATATATTTTTTAAACAAAAGCCCAAGTATATAATTTTAATAGGGTAATAAATCCGCAAAACTTCAGTAATGTAATAAAAGTTATTTTATTATTAATAAAAAAAAATTATTGTTAATAATCATAAAAACACCATTTTAAAAATATAAATTACAAGCTTAAAGCATCTAGAAATAATTTACAAATAAATTTGTCTTTGGTACAATATTAGATTACTCAGTAAAAAGATATCTTATTTAGGTAAACACCTAAAAAAATTTAAGGTAAAATATGTACACTAATAATAAATAAACCTATTCAAATAAAAAGCATAACAAAACAGGCATGTAACGAAGACATCTGAACGTTAGGAATCATGTTCTTATAAACTTTATTAAATAGTCAGTTCGAGGTCTAAAATTATAAGGCCACGGTTATCCATTTTCATTCTCACAAAAAGCTCCCCAAAATAAACAGTTTCCTGAACCACTATAGCAAACTAGAAATACTGTCACTAAGAACACTAGTGTGCACACAGTGCAAGGTTTTCGTTCCAGGAAGAATCCAATAAGATATAGGACCATAAACATTACATGGGTTTGTACCAGGGCTGGATTAGATGGTTTAGGCATCAACAAGACTGGAATCAGCCACTGCAGGCAGTACATAATTTTCACTATTCGTTGGGTATTATTTTTTTTTACTTTTTTACATGATTGTAATTTAAAAAAGTTGCAAGAGGCTTTAATTGTTTTTTAAATATTTTGTTGGCATCTTTGACAATATTCGTCATTTTTCGTCGTAGAACATTTTTACATTTTTTTCTGTGTCATATTTTTTAGCTGTCTGTCAATAGTCAGGGTTGTCCACCGATTTTATCATTTTGGATTGCCTTGTTAACTTTCTTTTCGAGCTTCGAGCATATACCTCCCAGAGGCACTCTTGCTACTATGCAGTGTAATCAGCGTGCGGGAGAAAAAAGTGCCAATAGATCTAATACCTGTCTCTTTTGCTTGGTGCGCTAATTGGTCAGCGGTGTATATACCCCTTTCTGCGTCGTTGTTTTCTGCCAGCCAGTCAACACATGAAGCGAGAGAAAAAGGTTATACACATATTATTATCTTCCTCGCGCGCGCTTGTTCCCACGGCAAAGCTGCCACTAGAAGGTGTATGCGCGAAGTTCTCTATGTTTCTGCATATTTTTACATCCGTACTCTTGAAACAAGAAATTTGTAACATAACTATCATCGCGCATATTACCAATGATATTATATACCTCATCCTTGCCGTAGGCAGTGTAAACAAGCGTGCGAGAGAGAAACAAGAATAGATCTATAACCTTTTTCTCTAGCTCTAGATCCACGTGCATGACTGGTCGGCCTGGAGGGGTATTTTCCTCTTCCACTAGTCAGCACGCAGAGCAGAATGTACACCTCTTTTCTTTCGTATTTTGTGCTTTCCGCCGTCTAATCTGACCTTATAGCCCTTTTCTTCTCTCTGCCGCACGCTTTTTCGCTGTTTCAAGCGGCAAGGCTGCCCCGAAAAGGTGTATGCTCGAAGATAATCACTTGTCAAATGTTTAAACTGCCCCGAAAAGGTGTATGCTCGAAGATAATCACTTGTCAAATGTTTAAACGGTGTGTTCACAGTTCAAGGTTAATTTTTATTTACATGATTTTTCAAGTGTATAGGAGGTTATTAAGAATTTAAAAATAGTATATTTAATTAGTACTAAAGTTAATTTGATTGTAACATAATTTCTAATCAGTGTTAAGACCACGTTAAGACTAAACAGACCTGATTAACAAATGATAAAGGCAATTTAAACCCTTAAAATGTCGGTATTTTCAAAAATTAAGACTTTTTTCTCCAGACATAAAAACAAGTTTTTTATAGGAGGAATCCTAATAACAGGTAAAAATGGTTTCTATTACTTTCATTACTAAGTAACTCTCAAGATATATAAGTATTTTAAAAAGCTAAATTATATTTAAAAATCACCAAGTCCTAGCCATAATCAAGCAGTTATTTACATTTTTAGCTTACCTTTCTTTTTGCTATTTTAGGTTCTATTGTTCTCACAAGATATGCTCAAAAACGATTACGAGATTGGCATGAAAAAGAGGCTTTGGAATTTATAGATAGAAATCGAAAGCACACTCATTTTGAGAGCATAAACCGTACATGTAATCAGACAGTTTTAAATTTATCTTCTTCATTACTGGATAAGGTTTATCAGACAATTAATACAGATGATATTATTATAAATTTAAAGAAAAATCCTAGTAATAAGTTAGAAATGTGGAATATTTTAAAGGTATATGAAATATGTGTTTTAGATTTAAAAAAATGTCATTATGGGAATTAATGAAGGAACTAATATGCTAAAATGATTAGATGATTAATGGTCAATCCTTTGCGGATTAATTATGGTTATTCCATCCTTGTTTAAAAGTGTTGGTGCGAACTCTTTTTGTTATTAACCCCCAAAGGGCCTAAAATCAACAATATATTATCATTCTAGGTTTGACCATGCCAAGTATTTTAAATCATAGTCAGTTGCCCCACATTGACACCAGACAGATATCACCATTTTTCCTTTTAAGTTAGAATCTGCCTAGATTGTCATCTGCTAAACTCAAGTATGCAGTGTTCCACTAATAAAGGCATACTTGTTGTCCTTATAACATTTTAATTTTTATTAATAACATGGATGAAGATTATGATTATCGCTAAGTTGATATTTAGTAACTACATTAAATTTTATTGATACATCTTTGTCTCTCTATATGTAAGTCTGATCAAACAGATGTTTAACAATAGAAATTAAAACTCACAAGTTAAGTAAGGCAGTTATGCCTAATCCTTTATGGTTGACTATTGTCTCCTAATTACCTGTAATTTAAAAAAATATTTTTTATTAAAAAATAAGGATAAAATGAGAAAAAAAAATAATATGTATATTTGGTTATTAAAATTGTTCATAAAAAGCCCATTTATACAATGTTTTTTTTTTCTTTATTTATAAAATTGATACAAATTTGTCATAGTATATATAGTCAGTGATCTTGCATACGCAAGTTGGGACAAGAGGTTCCGAAAAAAGCAGGGTTTGAGGATATACATCAAATGATTTTTTATGATATACATCAATATAAAAATGGTTTAAAAATTTTATATTATTAAGTTATTTTTGGCGTTTGTTACTGTATTTCTACTTCCCAAATATTGATGGCGTTTAAGTAGAGTTAAAACATAAAAAGCCCATTTATACAATGTTTTTTTTTTCTAATAGTAAGTTCTAATCCAAAAAGTGGCAACACTTCTACATCAAATGATTTTTTATGATATATATCAATATATGGTTTAAAAATTTTATATTATTAAGTTATTTTTGGCGTTTGTTAAAAAATAAGATTTAATTTTTTCTACCAAAGGCAACACTTCTACCGGCACTAATTGACAAAAAAATGCAAAGAAAGTAATTGACAAAGACGATTTTACTTTATTATTAAGTATTTAAGAAGCATTAAATATTTTTTGTTTATTAACAAAACAGATGTATATCAAACATTTAATATAAATATTGGATATTTTCAAACCCTGGAAAAAAGTCATGTGTGCCATTTGTTTCCAATAAAGGATTAAAAACTCTTCCTTATAATTACAGATTCATCTCTCTTTTTTTAATTAATTGGAAAATTATGAAAAAATTCAATGGTTTTCTGGTTAAAGTAAGTTTTTGTTATATTAAAACATTGAAAGACATGACATCATTTTACCCTATTGTAAAAATCTAGCGTTTTTTAAATAAGTAACATACATGCAATGTATTTGTAAATTAAAACACATCTTCATTTTGTAACATGATATAATCAGTAGGTTTAATAAAATTTGGTTTTCCAAATGCAATGACAAGACAATTTTTATAGTTAAAGGCAGTGATTTTTAATGCTTTTTTACCATAAATGGGCTGGTATACTTGATGGATATTTAATTTGAAAATGTGGTAGTTTTTATTAGTTTCCAATATACCTATATCTTTTTTTAACCTCAAATTTTATTCTGTTAATAACCTGGAGAAAATCACTTAAATGCCTTGTTTTGCAGCCCTTTGAGGAGACACTCGGCGTTTGTACTGATGACTCTATTGGTCTTTCCGCCTTTCTTTTTTTCTACTTAAATAAAAATAGACAAAAAATATAAAGCATGCTTTGAGTACTCCGCTCCTTGACCTAAACACACAACCGTAGAAATAAGTACAGTATTATCCAATAAGGAATAAACAGGCAGCTTTTTTGGCTCTACCTGTAATTTTATATAAAAAACTAAACTAATCGTCCTATAAAACTTTTCCCGCCGAATTTAAAAATGATGATTGGAAAACAATTAAACATTAAAAAAAACTGCTAACGGGCCATTTCAATATTTTTTTAAATGGAGTGCCCTATTTTTTAAGTCATTATCCGATTCCTCGTATATCTTGTGATCTAAAATAATATGTTATTAATTTAAAAACGTCTATTTTCTGCACGTTTAAATTAGGAAAATGACAACACCTGACAGATTGATACACGGTCACCTTTTGGCGGTAGTTTTGTAGTGTTAAGTTAATTTGTTACCAATTCGTCAAAAATATAAACAGTTTTCAAACTTGTCTTTTAGTTTTCTGAATGCCACTACCGCCAAAAGATGAACAGGTATCTGAATAAATATGTCAGGTGTTGATGACACGGTAAACAAACTTTATCCCAATTTAAACATGCAGAAAGTAGACGTTTTTAAATTTAAAATATATCATTTTAGTTCACAAGAAATATATACGAGGAATCGGGTAATCACGAAAAAAATAGGCCATTTCACTTACAAAAAATATTTAAAAGGATCCCTAGTAGTAATTTTATTTGATCTTCAATTGATTTTTAATCATCATTTTCAGATTCGGCGGGAAAAATTATATACGACGGCTATTCTAGTTTTTTTTTTTTTTTTTTTTTTTTTTTTTTTATGAAAGTACAAGTAACGTTAAATAAGGGACCTGTCTAGTCCTCATTGGATAACCCTGTACATATGGGTGCACTACTTTTAGGTCTATCTTTTAACACAATTTTTTAAATTATTAAACGTAACCATATTTTACTATCTTTCACCAAAATAGTTTGATTATTTTTAAGTTAAAGTAAAATTTTTATCCTATTTTATTTTAGAACAAAGTATTTGTAAAAGCTGGTTGCATTGTATATTCTCTTGTAATGCTCGTCATTACATTAAAACTTCAATTAAACATTGTTGGAGGTTATTTATATAAGGATCCTACAAGTGTACCTGCCGAAATGCAAGAGAAATATTTATCTCTTTGTCAATATTTTCTTAATTCAGGTATTGAAAAGTTGGCGTCAGTAGTTGAGATTGAGGTAAGGAAAATAATAATATGTAAGTAATAAATTATGTTAAAACATTTTTTTCTAAAGTACTTTTTTTTAATATTTTCCCACCTTCTTATCACAGTGATTATAAGAGTTAAAATATAATTTTTAAATATTAAAAAAAAATGTAAATAAATAAGCATAATTTAATTTCTTTACTATGTATAAAAGCTTGTATTAAGTACCATAAGTGGCGGGTTTTTAGAGACATTCACGGCATTTTTTTGACAGGGCAGTAGTGCAGTGCCACCACAGATATTACCCACCATTAATTTCTGAGTAATGTCATTCTACACTTTAATGTGAAATCCGAACAACATCTGAGGGTTACACTAGTTATTAAATGCGCTCGACGTTGCTTAATTTCGCTAATATGACAAAAAGCAGTCTTTCAGTGCTGCAATGGCCATTGATAAACTAACATACTGCTTGGATAATGTCTGACTTTACTTGATGTAACTGAAACAAAAGTTAACTCGAGGTTTATTTAAGTTCAATATTGTGAGTCCCAAAAATGAAATGAAAGAAATAATCAAACCCAATCATATTTTGTAGTTAAAAGAAAAAATACTTCTTGTCAACAAAGTTCAGACCAAATTTTATAATAAAAATTACTAATGTTATACTATGTGGATATGTTCTTTATTGTTAGGGCAAATTTATGTATTAAAAAGTTCTTATTGGGTGCGTACATCGTAAATTCTGAAAAAAAGAGATCCCTATTTGAAAAAATCATTTTAACGATTTCCTACCAAGATCTTACCAAAAATCTATTATCTCTCTCTAACACATCCCAACCGCTGTGTTCACACGTCATTGTCGTGGTTGGGCCCAGTAGGATCTTTTGGAACATGCGCTAGAGTTGCTGGTTATCGGCAACTTTTTTGGCTAGCGGATGGAACTGGATCTGAAGCTAAGATGAACACAAGGCTTAACTCAAGGTGTTAGCATACCGTGCTGATGAGTGAATGACATCCTGTGCCTTAAACAGGTGTCTCCAACGGTGCCTCTGAGATACAGGGCGACCTCTCAGAGTATCTAGCCTTACTGCGGTAATGCGGGGCTCTGCCGTGGTGGACTATTACTTCCCTAGCTCCAAACAGAAAGCTGACAGAATCGCTTTCATAGGAAAAAAGTGACACAAGCAGACAAAGGTGCGCCGACCGAAACGGGTGAATCCGTTTCGAAAAGTGCCCCTGAAGTCACCGGCGCCTGTTTCCCGGGGAAGGGCTAATCCATCCCGAACAAACAGTGCGCCTTTATAGGGAAAAGGGTTCCCTGGCTTTAAACAGAAAGCGGATAGGACCGTTTTCATAGGGTAAGGCCGGAGATGCGGCCTCAGAAAGAACATCTGGTTCCTGTAACAAGGACCTGGTAGCTACTCACGTCACTAGACCGGTAGAGGAGGGCATGATGGATCTAATCGTCTGCTCGTCATACTCTCCAGGAGACAGGGACACCAGAACACATCAGAACACATTGTGCTCGTGTCCGGTAGTGACACGAGTAAGAGGAGATGTAAGAACTCTCTCCCAATCTGATATCGGATTCATTAGAAGTCCAATCCTATTGAAAGAACTATAAAAAGGTGTGAGCCACAATAGACCGAGCGGTCGCAGTGGAGGGCGTAAAAAGTTCACTCACTTTAAACCGACCTACCTACCTACCTCTAACACATGATTTCTTATGGAAATTGCCCTTAATATGAATTTTTCGAATAAGTGCGATACATTATTGGATTTGGGACCTAGGCTAGTAAATTGACTTAAACGTTTTGACCCACCCTACATTTTTTTCTGGCGGCGGCCCTGATGATGGCAGCTCAATAACGAAACGTCGGTATGTAAATCTAATAACACTATCTTGTAGAACAAACAAATTAGCAATGAGAATGTGAATTTTATTATGTTATATTCCAATAGAGTCATAAAAAAATTAAAATGAAATCGCGAATATTCAGTTTTTTCCAAAAGTCTTCGAAACTTATTCGAAAGTATTCGAAATTTTTAAACTTTAATGGTGGCATTTTGATCAAGATTTGCGCAACTTTGCCTTCATTTGACTAACCTCATATCTCTTCAAGTTTTCGAGATACCAATGATGAGGTTCGAATTTGGGACACCCTGTACATAGTAGGGTCAGACAATTAGTCAATTACCTACTCATCTATTCCATCGAAACAACTATGTGAAATTTCTACCTGAATCAAACACTTCATAAAACATGTTTCATGGGCTCTCCGACTATAACTTTTTACATTGTTTGCTTTTTTATACATAGACAGTCTAAACTGCTGCCTGCACAGGTTAAAAATACTACTTGACTACAGGCGCGTACAATATGTGATGTCTTATAAGATTTTAAAGAGGAAATATTATTTTTAAGAAGTATGGTACCCAATATTTGTTTCAGAGCGTTCCTATTTTTTAATTAATTATTTTTTAGGTTAAAAGGATATTAGAAAATATTGACTTAACAAAACAAATGAAAGTAAGTGATTTAGAGGCAATATTCTGGTCTTTACAAAGTAGTTTGGATGCAAGTAAAGATAATCCTGTTAATAATTTAAAAGATTATATATTTCAAGAGGATCCTCCTAATACTAATGATGTGTATTGTAGTATGGTAAGCTTTTATTTGTTTTGAAATAGACTATAATGTATATATTAAAATCATTGGGCTCAGCAACTGTATATAATTAATAGAGCGATTACTTTGTATGGAAAGGAACAAGGGACAACAAATTTCTCTCTCTCCTCAGCCACTATTTATCCACTCCTAGACATAGGCCTTTTCTAGTTCCTTTCACTGATTCCCATTCTGGGCTTTCTGGTACCAGTTTACACCTGCCATCTTTGATTATATCATCCGTTTTTTTCTATAATGTCTTTAACTTTTGTTCTTCTATGGATTTCCTCGTTTCTGATTTTGTCTCTCAGACTTACTCCCAGCATTGACCTTTACATTTTTGTGTCTTTGAGTTAGGGCAATAGTTTCCATGACTTATGTGGTGACAGGTAAAACACAACCATTGAAGACCTTCTGCGATTTAAGTTTATTGGGATAGCACTATTCTTTAATATATATGACAGTTTACCAAATGCGGCCCATGAGTTTTATTCATGTTGATATTTCTGTCGATCTATTTCCTTTCCCTAATGATATTGTATGCCCCAGATAGTTATATTCATTTATATTTTCGATATTGGTGCCATCAATAGATAATATTTTTGTATTTTCTGGGCTCATTATCTTTGTAACTTATTAAAACATAAATCCGCCACAAAATTATAGAACATATTTAAGAAATGTCTTGGCCCCAATTGTTTTTATTGAAACCTTGACTAGATTAGGCAATGTCTTTCTTTGTTTGGTATATACATATTATTTTAGAATTAAGTTTTAAAAACCAATTATTACTACAATGTTAATAAGTATACAGGGTGCCACAGATTCGAGTGCATGCATGGGGATCTCGGAAACCGTAAGAGATACGAAGTCGGTTAAATTATGGCCAGCATTTGAGTAACTAACCATGTCCACTTTAGAAAGTTGCAAAATTCCGAGTACTTTCAGATATAAAACCGAAACTTGCCGATTTCGTTTTTATTTTTTCCTGTTGTTATTTAAAAAGATATGGAAAAAAGACAGTTTCTTAGCTCTACACTTTTTAAGTTCTACAAAATAGCGTTAAGAGATTTTCCGTACGACGTTTCGTTTTCGTTAAACCATCATCAACTTTATTTTTTTAAATACGGCACTCAATTGTTTATTGCATTTTTTTAAAGCAGTTATAATCCCAATTACAATGATGTATAACACTTAATATTTTTCTGTTAAATAAACATATTTTCCATAAGAGACAATGAATTAGACAAGGAACGCTCATCATTTCTTATAGGGGCGTTCCATATTTGTTAATAAATATTAAGTGTTATACATTTTTGTAATTGGGATAATAAGGGGTTTAAAAAAATTAAATAAAAAACCCAGGTACGTATTTAAAAAAATAAAGTTGATGATGGTTTAACGAAAACGAACCGTCGTACGGAAAATCTCTCAACGCTGTTTTGTAAAGCTTAAAAAGTGGCCATGAGAAAGTGTCTTTTATTTTTCCATATCTTTTTAAATAACGTAAAAAAAAATAAAAACGAAATCATCGGCAAATTTCGTTTTTTTTTCGGATATCTCCGGATGTACTCGGAATTTTGCAACTTTCTAAAGTGGACATGGTTAGTTACGCAAATACACAGCTTTGCCATAATTTAACCGACTCTGTATCTCTTACGGTTTCCGAGATCCCCATGCATGCACTCGAATCTGTGGCACCCTGTATACTTATTACCATAATAAGGTTATATTTAAAACATTTTAAAACAATTATTGTTGTACAATTTAAGTTGCCCGCAGATTACTAATTTCTGTATCACTCTTACTTTATTTAACCTATAACGCATGTCTATTCATAAAGTAACAATCCAATTACTTTTCAGTTAAGAGACACTGCAGACCTTTTAGAAAGTGAGGAAGTTAGGTTTCTAGTAATCCACTATGTCAACACCGGGTTTGTATTACTTGGAGATCAACTATCAGAATTTTTTTCACAGAATGGAACAAAGATCATTGAAGTAACAGAAGTAACACCAAACAGCGGTCCTGAACAATTTCAAAATCCATTTGTAAATAAAAAACCTATGGCGAAATTAATTCCCATTTTAAACGGACTATTATCAAAACAGTCATTGCCACAAAATTTATTGCAACTTCTAATATCAAATGAAAAAATGCAAACGTTATGTGCTAATGTGTATGAGAGTCTTTTGAATTAGCTAATACTGTATTTTAAGCAACAAACATCAATTTAATTATTATGTTTTATTAAATATAACATAAAAAGTTTACATTTAAATGATATACAAATCTGTATCTCGGAATAAAACTGTATTAATATTTTGAAGAATGATACTTTTATGCCATTAAATTTTAAACCCAGTTATAAACTAACTTGACAAAAGATGTTAAAACAATCTTTAAAACAGTGTTATTCCAGTGTACAAAAATAAAAATGTTATTTTGAGGCTGTATTATTGTACATAGTTATATATCTATTAGATAGACTTTTTTGAAAAATATTGCGTTTTTCTGGTTTGGCAAATAAAATATCTTTTTAATTACGTTTTTTTTAAAGTGTGTAAAGCAGATATTTCACTGTTACTAAAACTATGAATAAAAAACCCTTCACAACTCTGTCCTACATTATCATCTTTAAATAAGTAACTTGTATCTAAAATACGGATTATTACTCTAAATTACCTTTAACGCTTCTATTTGATACTAACCACAACTACAATTTAAATAGGTGTGCTAGTACTGTACTCTGTGTACTCTTTATAAACTACCTAGATTTGTAACTTACTCTTAAGGTTGTTATTTAGTTTCGCCATCTCAATTTTAGTTTCTGAGTAATATTTCAAATATATTAATTAAAAAAAAATCTTACCTTGCCTAAACACTTAATTTTTTTAAATTAAACAAAAATTGTTTAATAACTTTATAAAGTTAACAAAAAAATATATTGGCAATCATTTTTAACCCAGTACACATTTTTTGTTTATCGGCTTTATTGATTTATAAATAATTTTAAAGGTAATTTTTTTACATTCAGAAGAGCTCCATTTGCCAAAAACTAGATTAGCAAAACTAAATGTTCGAATCTCAGAGAATTCAGTGGTTCAACTAAAATTAAATAAAATAAGAATCATAACGAAATTTATACAAGTTAATTTTTGTTGTTTAAAAACTCATTGGGAGGTTACGAAATAAGTCTTATTTTTATATTTTAAAACACGCAGACCTAAAAGAAGTTCGTCTGTGTTTTAAATTTGTGGGATTTGATTTTAAATCGAAGATGGTACCTACTTATTTTAGAAAAGTTTATGGAATTCAGATGGAAGGTTTCTGTACATAAAAGAAACCTATACATCATAAAACAGGTGTCCCTAAGAAGAGACTAGCCCCATATGATTTTTTTGCTTTTAACGATATCAAAATTAAATTTGTAGAGTAGGTGTGAGATATAAAATTGCAATTTTAGACCAGTGACAATACTAACTGGAACTAACCTCCAGCCTAACAGGAAATGAGTTTTAGATTTTTGAATACGACGCTCTGTATGTTTTTACCTTAGTACTAAAGCTAATAAATAAACATACTTACACCCCCCTAGCCTAAAACAAAAAAGAAAAGAGGTGGTCAAATGGTAGCCACACCTGAGAACGTTGATCGTGTAAGAACGTCTGTTATAGTCTAGCCCGGTCAACCAGACGCCGCGCTTAAGCATTCCGAATTCCTCTCGGAAGTTTGATATACATTTTAAACAAAAATCTAAAATTCCATCCTTACTAAATAATGGTAGTTCAAAGGCTCCTTCCAACTGACTACCGTCAGCGTGAGCAATTCAGCTTGGGCATGTTGGAAATTTTAGAGGATGAAGAAGCAGTGGTGATTTTAACAAATACGACGGCTTATTTTCACTTGGACGGTTTTGTGAACAAACAAAATTGTCGTTATTGGGCGCCTGATAACCCGCGAGAATAAAACCAGCGGCCTCTACACAGCGGAAAGCTGATTGTGTGGTGTGCAATCTCCAAAGTCGAAATAATAGGGCCCTACCATTTCGAAAAGAGAGAGCAAGCAGTGACCGTTAACTCCGCCCGGTACCTGGGTATGCTTCAAGAATTGTTCATCCCTCATCTTAAAGAAAATAAGATTGACGCTGGCACATCTGGTTTTAATAGGATAGGGCTACAGCTCATAACGGCAAGGATTTCTATGGACTTTCTAAGAGCGACTTTCCCTCGACGCCTAATATCCCGAAATGGTGATGTTCCCTGGCCCAACGCTCCCCAGACCTGACCCCCTGTGACTTTCTTTCTTTGGGGCTACTTGAATTCTAAAGTTTATGTTAACAGACCAAGAACCATCCAAGAATTAAAGGAAGCCATCAGAAATTAAATCACAGCGATTCCAGACGAATGCATTGCAACCGAGGGTCGCCATTTAAATGACATTATTTTTTAAACTTAATTGTTTCGCTTTTTTTTTTGGCAATAAACTTTCCTAAGCTTCTCTATACATTAACTTAAGTTTCAACCATATACAATAAAAATTAAAATTTTGTTTTTTTTTTATTTTGTAATTTTGAAAAAATTGTCACCAACAAAATGTAAGAATAAACGAAAAAAGTAATATTGGTAATTACTATCAAGAAGACTAAATTATAATTGTCACAGTTTCTAACAAGTTTTTTTAATGTCATTTTTGTGATTTTCATTTAAATTTCCTAATAACATTTTTAAGGCATAAGTGTGTACTCTGCAAGTTTTTGTATGTTTCGTAACATTTTCTTGACTTATCATGCCAGGGAATTATATTTATAGAACATGCATAACTTTGCGTTTAACAATATTTGTATATGATCTTATTTTTTCTTTGATGTTCACAGACAATGCAATATTTTTTTAATATATTTTGAATCTGATCCTTAATACTTTCGAGCATATACCTAAAGAGCAAGGTGCAAACATGTGCGTGAGAAAGAAAAATAGAAATACAAGCTTTTCCTCTCGCACGCTGACCAATCAGCACGTAAAGCGAAGTTTATACCTCTTTCCGCCATCCAATCAGGTATATGCGCGAAGTTTAATACAGTAGACTCGCGCTAACGTGAACTCAAAAAGTTTTGGACTAGTTCGCTTTATCGAAATGTTCACATTATGGAGATTAAATTAAAAAAAAAATTAAAATCAAAGAAAAATTACGTTAGCGCATCTGTTTATTTAACTAAAAAGAGAGGCATTAGTTTGTGTGAACCTGTGGCATTTATGCACCCCAAAACAGTTATTCATTGTTAAGCTATTTTTAGACCAGGCGCCGTTTTTTCAAAAATTTCAACATAATTTTATCGGGCAACAGCTTCCAATAAAATCCGGTCTCATCTGCGTTATAGATTTGATGTTCAGTAAGACTAAGCTGTTGAAAGGTATTTCTCAAGTCTCCGACAAAGGGATTCACAAATTCGAGTTGCGAAGGCAACTTTTTTCCTGCAATTTTAAGCTATCTTACACAATAGCGCCATTTTAATTTTGAAGCCACCCATCGCTTGCATTACATTTTTTAATTTCCTTTTAACTTTTTTGTAAATCTAAAGCCTTGTGTTTAAGCATATCACCTGTGTCTGGCAAATTCCTTTCACGATGTTTGGTAAACCATTTGACAGCAAGCTTTCCATTTTTGGGTTTCCGCACGTTTTAATGTGCACTTTTTTATTTTGTTAGGTCTTTAACTCTCTCCAACCACTTTTAGAATTTTTTTATCTTTATTTTTTATGGCACATATAGTTGATTTGGCTTTTTGACATTTCTTCGACAATGCGGTAACACTCATACCATTTTTATGCTTTCAAAATTTTAGGTTTTTCATAGAGTTAAACATTTCTTATTATTTTTAACCATTTTGTAAGACAAAGTTCTCGGGGCGTGACACTCTCTCCTGATCTTTCTGCAAACTAAATAAAATAAACGTACTGAATGCGTATAGGGGGATGTAGTAAAAAAGATTAATAGGGCATGTTACGTAATAAGGTAATCTCCGATATCAAGTAAGTGTAGAAAGCCTTCAGGTTTATTATTTTGCTTATGTTCAGTCGGCAATACAGTACAGTATTTTGTTTTGGTTTAATTCTGTAGATTCTCGGAGAGTGTTCATTTCGCAAAAACGTGTCGTAAGATTAATGCTTGGTATTTCTGCTAGGGAGTCGTGCAGACCACATTTTAAATCACTACAAATACTACCAGTTCCTTGTTTAAATATTTTGAGTATTTCTTGGTTTGCAAGAAAAAATTTACATGAATTCTCTAAAAATAATGATTTTTACAAGAACGTGACTACAAGAGGCCACGGCAATCTTAGCATACCTCATCACAGAACTAGAATGTATGAAAAGAGTCCCTACTTTAATTGTATTAAGATCTTTAATGCACTGCCGTATAACATTAAGATAATTACAAGCGAGAAATTGTTTAAGAATAAAGTAAGGACTTTTTTATTAGAAAACATATATATATATATATATATATATATATATATATATATATATATATATATATATATATATATATATATATATATTATTATATTAATTATGTATTTTATATAATGTAGGAGTGTGAAGAAGTAGGAATGAATGTCAATGCGCGAGCCAGGATGAATAAATGAGTATGCATGTATTTACTTTTTAACTAGTATTGTAAGAAAATATTTGACGTTGTAATGTTTCACTTTGAACCCCTTGACAATAAAAGCATTATTATTATTATTATTACCGATATAGGTACTAGCAAGTTTAGACAAATCTGAATAGGATTACTAAGATTTCCCAAAATTCACATTATAGAAAATTGTTTTTGTTCACACTATAGAATTAAAATGGTTATATTTTAGTGTTCACATTATTGAGTTGTTCATATAAACGTAAGTTCACATTACCGCGCGTGTACTGTACTTTAAAACATACTATTTTTAATCCTAATTTAAACTTTTTTTATATTGGCTTATACCTCGAAAGAAAATATAAATTCTCAGCGAGAAAGGCGTTCTTTCGTTTCGTCTCGATCCTTTGGACGAGAGAATAATTGTCTCTCATATTACTAAATACATTATTATGTACTTTTAGAGGCCAACCATCTAATTTTCTAAGAAAGAAAAAATAAAATGTGTTTATTTTAAACGCCATTTTAAAAAGATATGCGCGACTTTTTTCACTTATACATGAACATTTTTAGATTTCTATTATGAAGTTTAATATCAATATTTTGCTTTTGAAAATATATAATGTTATAAATACCAAATAACAATATTCTAAAATTAAATAAATAACTTAATCTATATTTAAAAATTATAAACTTCATCAAGTCCTAGGTCTTCCTGGATTGTTCCTAGTACCGATGATGCACAGCTAAACCAATTCTTTGGATAATGAAACTTCGAGATTGTTTGCATTGTATTTTTTTGCAAATTTCATTAATAAAACCCTTAGCCTCATCACCCAAAGGACCAAAAGTTTCAACAGCAAAAGGAATGAAGATAAAGCGTTCTTCAAGCTCTATATTTTAGATGTTTTTTATTCTCGGCAATACGAGCAGCCGGACCTACAAAATTAGAAGTTTTGTCCAGATAGGATTTTGCAAGTGTATGGCTGTAAGTAGCGTCCCAAAGTAATTGTTTTCCATATTTCCAGGGAATTAAGGTCTTTCCATCTACCCGTTTTCCATCGCTTCTGCAAACTCCAAGAGGCTCTAACACAGAAGGATTTTCAGCTAAAATCAGAGCTCTTTTGATAATGTCATTTATCTGACTGTGTCTAGAAGAACGCCCTGCGCTTTTTTTGCAGCTTAACCCATGTAGGCCATAAATATCAGCATTTTCGCCGCAAACGCAGGTGTGCTCTCCACACACAGGCAGACCAAGTCTGAGAGCGATGGAAATATGGAATGTTTTGTTATCTAACAAATTATTTTAATAATACTAATAATCAATAAAATTGTTATCTTTTGAAAATATTTTCTTAAATTAATTAATAAGTATAACATGTATAATGTAATGAACGAAGAATACTGCCTAACTACAAGGTTAAATAAAACCAAAATAACACAACTAAATTATAAGAATATATTTACATCACTTTCACTAAATAAAAATAATAAAAAAAATATTTTATGAAGTAATTAAGAGTTGCACAAACTACTAAAACAAATATACTAGAAATGATCTTTTTACCACCACAAGTGGCCGCCCACAAAAACATTGTTCATTAGATGTTTAATAATTATTCTATAAAATAGTTTGCAAAAAGAACGAAAACTGATATAAACGTTAATACCAATAAAAAAAAACAAGGAAGTTGTCATCAAATGATTGTTCTTATTTTTCTTAATTTAAAAGCAATGAGCTATAACACAAAAAAGTACAGTGGGGTTACATTAAAATATCAACATAGCAACTGCTTTTCGAGCTAAACGCACTTTAAAGGGCCCCGCAATTTTCTTGTGGAAAATGGGCTTCAGTTAATTGTTTTCAAACTTTGCATGGTAATAGTTTTTAACAAGCTAATCATAAGTCTTCACGGGCACAAAACCTGAAATCTTCTCAAAACCCACAAAATCACCCTCAAAGGTCACTCGGGATTTGGGGAGTGTGATTTTAGGGGAGTTAGGAGGGCTTTCGGGTTTTGTGCCCTTGGAGAATATTGATCAGTGTGTTGTAAACTATTAGTTTGGAAAGTTTAAAAACAATTGGTTGAGCCTCCCCATAGGAAAATTGCGGGGTCCTTTAAAGTGTGTTTGTCTCCAAAACAGTTGCCCCTAGATACTTGAATGAGATATACATTTTTGATGCAAAGGGAATTATAGAAACTTATTTTTTAATAAACAGGTCAATATACTAAGCTTAAAAAAGTTAGGCCATCTTAAACAAGTGGGGTAGGCCGCTGGCACCCCAGATCCCCAATTTTGTACCGCTATGTCATTTAGTTAAGAAATTATTACGAAAAAACGAAAACAAAATTAAAAGTTTGACACCCTGTTTCTTAGTTATCAAGTTTGGGATAAAGCAAGTTTACATTAACTAATTAAATCACCAAAAACTTAGCAAAAAAAAATATGAGACAAGACCATTTAAGTAAATGTTTTTCAAGATTGCCCAACTCTATATAAAATATAATTATATATCAGTTTAATAGAAAAAAAAACTAAGATTTTAATAATTATCTATTTTTAAAATACTGAATAAAAAACACTACATGTATAGCTTTCAGCTAAATGATAATTTTAGTTTAAAACACTTTAAAATAAAATTACAGAAAAATCTGCTAAAACTGCTCTAAACTTTTTAAATAAAGAATATCACTTGTTAATACAAAGGAGCAGTTTAATAATAAGACAAATACCTATATATTTTTACTTTAAATAAACAATTAGGAATTCACCACCACTTTTTCTTTAGTTTAAGGTTTAGCAGTACGTAGTTATACGTTATACTTAAGTTTAAAAGTTATTTGGACAGTATTAAGAACATAATTGCACTGGGTTGGAATTTGCCTAATAATATCTATAAACAACTGCAAAATCGCATAAGTAACATGTATAATCATGGGCGTTGTATAATAGTCATGCAAGCACTCTGATCACACTATTTAAGTTACATAGAAATTTGGCACTACTACTATTTTAAAACCTTTTCATAAGTAACAATATATAATTTAATCATTCTTAAACAAAGGGGCATTAGTGGCCGCTCCTCTATAAGTGTTGTTCAGCTGCAGAACCACCATAATAAATCTTGGATAATTAAACATTAAATCCTCACAATTTTGACAATAGCTAATGGGTGATTTTTAATTACCGCACAAAAGCTCATTATGTGGCACAATGCTTAGCACTTTTTGTACGTAAGTGCTCTTATCGAGGCATAATCGGGCTTGGGATAACTTTTTTTGTTCTCTCAAAGAGCAAAAAAGTTATCCGAAGCCCGATTATGCCTCGATAAGAGCACTATGTACAAAAAGTGCTGAGCACTGTGCCGCATAATTCGCTTTTGTGCGGCACCCAATATAATTATTTGGTCTTAAGATTGCCCAACTTTACAACAAACTTTCTTCTAATACTTCTTGTGATGCATTAGCGACAGTTCTATTTTTATTTATCATAAGAACAGCGAAATAAGCCCAATGCAAATTTAGTTGTGGCTGGATCAAACTTCTTTTTAAAATAAATTGTATTAGAAGTAAAAGCTTAGTGAAAAACAAAATATTGTATAGTTACAAAACTGGACCTTCCTGTTTAAGTAAACAATAATACAAGATTACCAGGCTTGAAATATTATTGCTGATTTTATTTGTAGCCACCTTTTATTTATCTAATATTACTTTAGTATTACAATTTTTTTTACCGTCATGCCTAAACTGATGGTGGTTTCTACAGCATATTCAATGCCACGAGCCGCCACAGCTACGTATACTTCAGAAACTAGATATAAATGGTGGTTTGCTTTGTATTTTGTATTGAAGTCAATGTTAGTTTAAAATTTTATTGTGTAAAACGATGTATTCTGGTAGGCAGTAATCTCTAATTTAATACTATTACACAGACTATAAAAACAAATTTTATTAAATTGAGAAAAGCAAAGCTGAAATAAAGTATATAAAATAAATAACAGTTTTACATATCCGGGTACATCTAGTTTCTAAATATATGCCTGCTCTAAAATAATACTTAAGGGTTCACACTTACTTCTAAACTTAAAAAAAAAACTTTAGAAGAGAGACAACAAAGTATAATACAAATTTAATGTTAAAACACTTAAATCAGAATCTAAAATTTGTTGCAAAACAAATTTTCCCACATTCAGAGATTTTTATATCTAAAAATAAAAATGTTTTGGCACTACTGTTTTTTCTTGACATTGTTATTAAAAAGTGTCGACAAAACAGAAAATACAATATAAAACAAAACATATAATAAAACTAAAAATATAGATTAAAGCTATGTAATTGCCTAAATAATTTTTAGTAAGATTATATATGCATCCTTCAACATTTTAAAGTTGATTGTTGTTCTTAGCTCATCATTCTAAAATTTTGGGATCTTAAGGAATTATAAACCAATATGCAGAAAATGTTTAAATCTTAATTGAATTTAAACATACTTTTACAGTTCATTGAAACCACATCTTTACGAAAACATTTCTTGCAATAAAATAAATTATAAATAAGTAGTATAAGATCTTTATAGGTTTATTTGACTTTTTTAGCAAAAGTTCCTTAAATATCCAAAAGTTATTACTCTTTTGGATGCTTCTGCAAACTTCATTGGTTATATTTTTTTTTGCCAATATTTTAGATATAAGAAAATTATGGAAAACGAAAATAAATAAAGCTTCTATATCTTTTTTGAAACTAAAAATGTAAACCTATTAGTTTTATTAATAATGTCATAATTTTCAAAAATGCATAAATGTTACAAAAAAGATATCTTTATTTAACTAATCTATACAGATCCAAAATATGTATAATTTTACCTATACTTATATATATAAATTTCAATCTAAAGATTTCAATTCCAAAAAGATTGTCCTGCTGAAAAATGTGCCTAAGGGGCATTTTTTCGCCTGCATATGGAACCATTTCATTTTCCAGAATATCTTGTACATAAATCTATCCATTATCCCATCAATTTTATGAAGTGGCCCCATTCCAAACCGAAAAGCAGCCCCACACCATAACTGATCCACCACCATGTTTTACTGTTGGACAAGTGTATCTGGGATTTAACTTTGGTTTGCAGGACGTCGAACATATGCTATACCATCACTTTGAAATAAATTAAACTTTGATTCGTCGCTGAATATTATCCTTTTCCAGTCATTATTTGTCCAGTGCAAATGAGATCGAGCAAAAAGAAGACGGGATCGTCTGTTTTTTGCAGATAATAAGGGCTTTTTTGCTGGACGTCTTGCAAATAATTTGGCCTCGCATAATCTACTTCTTATTGTCCTTGAAGATATCTGAATGCCTAATTCTTCTGATAATCGCTGCTTTATTTTACTTGAACCCAAGAATGGATCACTCTGAGATATTTTCAAAATTTGTTTATCTTGATATTTATCCGTTTTTCTTGGTCTTCCTGATTTTTTTCTAGGTAAAACATGTCCATGCTTCACATAACGTGAAATGATTCGCGATACTATAGATTTATGCAAACGAAACCTTTTTCCAATATTGATTTGTTTTTCACCATTTTTGTAACAGTCTATAATTCGTGTTTTTAAATCAACGGATAAAGGCCGTCCTCTAGGCATTGTAAACTTAACTTTGCTTTTAATGCAACCGGTAAACAGCTGGAATTAAACTAATATTATTCGATTTGTAAGTCCTAAAAAAAATGTTGCTCTACTTTTTTGCCAGGTACAAAATATGTATAATTTTACCTATACTTATATATATAAATTTCAATCTAAAGATTTTTTTTTAAATAATCTCATTTTAACATCATAAAAACAATAATTTTGATCACATATGTCCCAAAATTTAATAACTATGTAGTTAAGTGTGTTCTTAAGGAGCTACTTTATTTTGTTTAAGAAGCTAGTATATTTTATCCAATATTCTATAATAGATTTAAACACTAATAAGAAAAGAAAGAAAAAATTTAAGCCCAAGACATATTAAATTAGTAATAAAAGATATCATTTAATATTTTTTAAATCAAGAATTCAATAAAAAAAGAATGGACTTCCAAACAGATTGACAACTTAGCAAATACTTTCAATTTAATAAAATACACCAGCTCCAAATTTTTCGCAGGAAAGATAGCGTGATACATACCATATACAACACTAGACAAAAACTATTTATTAAAAAATTATCCATGGCAAATACCAGAACAATTATCCTAGCCAATTTAACTAAAGCCAAAATGTAAGCAATAGGTAAGACTGGGCGGTCAAGGCGGCATATTTCTTAACTCGAGCCACTGAACATCATCATCAAATCGTTCCACTCTCACCTTCTGCCTATAGTGATACTCTTTTAAGTAAGTTTTTAACGTTTTTGGTAGTTGTAGATGGTTAATATTGTCGTAAGTAAGACGGTTTACGATGACGGCCCTCGAAAGATGTTGCAAAGAAAACGTGAAGTTTCTGTGCAGAGGCCAAGTCAGCATCGGCTCGAAAAACATGCAGCTACTTGGGTCTTTATAGTGTTCGATAAGTCCGCACACCGTGTCCGAAGTAAACACTCCTGGATCATGGGAATCAAAGCTAAATCGGTGGTTCCACTGCTCAATCCTTGCATGAAGAGAGCGGCCATATTTACGAAACGACACACTGAAGAGAAATTCCTCTTGAGCGGAATCTCTTAGGAGAAATGTACCTTCTGGTTTGCCTTCTAGGAGCCGCTCTGCTTCGTAACGATCCATTTTGCCTAAAAATAATAAAATTCCATTACCACTTTTGAATCCAATAAAGAGACTCATTCAGCATGTTTTATATTTTATAAATCACATCTATGTTTTTTATGATCTGTATTCTATGGTAATAATTATGACCACGTCTCAGACCATAGAGTCATTGGGTTATAATATAAATAAATAATTAATTGTTTTATTAACGGACCAGCCATCCTTTGCTAAATTTAAAGTTAAAGTAGATCGTAAATCTTGCGCAAATACAACTTAATTCAAAGTACCTCTTTCAAAAAACTATAAAATTACTTATTTTTCCTGCAGTAATTATTTTTAACTGAAGGCACTTCAAAATGTATATCTTATCAAACAAACTGACGATACAAGCCTAGGCCAGGGCTTTTCAGAATTTTTGAATGAAACTGCCACATGTATTGTATCAGAATTAAGGTCTTGTTGTAAACAAAACACTTTAAAAATATGACAATCAATTTAATCAAACAGGTCATACAAGTAGCTTAAATTTGTAAATCAACATAGAGGACAAGAATTTCAATCAATCAATCAAAATATGCTTTATTGTCTTAAAAAAATATACATTTTCATAGACAAAGCGTCTTAGGGACTAAAAAATATCCATATGGTATATAAATTACTAAATAGATATGTTGAGAGTTGGCAACACTGCGCGTAATGTAACCTGTCATACTGTGTGCTTCGAATTTATTTATTTTTCTTATTAAAAAGTGCGTTAAATGTGGGTCCAAGCGTAATATTCAATGGATTATCGGCCTATCTAGTTGGAAAAGTAAAGGCAGCTTCAGAGAGTACCGAAATAGCTAAAACTTTCATGGTAAAACTTTTTAAACTGACATAACCCTAGTTTTTCGGTGAAAAAGGTCGAGAAGAACGCAAGCTAAGCTGTCAATCGTTTCAGAGGTTAAGAAACAATTCTTTCTTACTCTCTGTTGATTTAACTGCCTACAGACTCTAAGATAAAGATGAAAGACACAAAAGAAAAAGACACACATTGCTCGACTTGCAGAAAGACGACAACAAATTCCTATGCAATATCCTGCTGTAAGTGTGAAAAATGGTTCCATTCCAAATGTATTAATATGACTATACCTACACTAAATAACTATGAAAAAGAACTTAAAAATCATGACGGGAAACGCTGGCTATGCAAGATATGTAATGAAAACGTAGCTAGAAGAACATCGGTCGGTACCCCAAGCACAACCGGCACATCCAACAAAAAAGATTTTACACTTGCTGATGTTATGGCAAAATTAGACAGTCTCGAAACTACCCATCGAGACATATTGAGTAAATTTGAAAAACAACAAAAGATCAATGAGGAACTAAGAGCAGAAATATAAATTTTAAAAACAAAAATTGAAACACATACAGAAATAGGCATGACACAAGAACACTCTAATCATGTAAACGAGCCTATCCAGGAATTGAATGATCGTAAATACAGAAGCAAGAACTTGATCATATTTGCAGCGGAAGAACTGGAATCAGAAAATCAGCTTGAGAAGCAGATAGAAATATCATGAAAAAGATTGTCCAGAAAGTAGGACTTCAATCGAAACCAGAGGATATAAGAGTATATCGTATTGGTACCAAAAAACCTGGCAAAATCAGACCTTTGAAAATAAGATTTCCAACAGAAGATGTTAAACTTACTATCCGCAAAGCAAAAGACATCAAGAAGGTGGAAGATATGTCTATGAATAAGGCATTTTAGAGGCATCCCAACAATATATAAGTCAAAAAACTAGGTACTTTCATCCAAGACGAAGCTCATGAAACAAGTAATTAAACAACTGCATAGAGCTACTAAAACCCTGAGTACCCTTTTATGGACAGTCTACATACTTCACCAAAATATTCAGTGCTTAGGAAATAAAATTGGGGAACTAGAAGTATTGACGAGACCTGCAAGAAGAAACCAGACCTTGTATGTTTAAGTGAACATTGACAAAAGAAAATGGAATTGGAAAGCATTCATATAGATGGATACAATTTAAAGTCATACTATGCTAGAAAGGATATGCAACATGGAAGGAGTATGCATATCTGCCTCTGAGGACTTGCTAATTGAAAATTTGGAAGAGATGGTTAATAAAAGCTTGGAGGGTCACCTGGAATGTGCAGCAGTTGTTGATAAGGTTAATAGAATTTTAATTTTATGGGTATATAGAACCATGCTAGGTTATTTTAATATTTTTAGATAGCTTTTGAAGATATTTTAAATTACGCTCACCATCGTTTTAAGAATTTTAAAATAATTGTATGTGGGGATTTTAATTTTGATTTATCAGTTAAAAATGAAAAAAGAATGACATTTTTTTGGACCTACGGTGCTCTAATAATTTATTTCAAACAATTTTCAACCAACTAGGGTAACTAAAACCTCACAGTCTATTTTGATAACTTTTGTAAACTTTAATTATTTAGATAGCTTTAATGTAGAGTCTGCACTTTCTGATCATTATGGGCAAATATTAAACATTAAAGTTACCGCTAGACTGTTGAGACAGATTCTCTGTATAAAGAAAAGGTTTTTCTCCAAAGCCAAAATTCAACAGTTTTATCTTGAGCTTAAACAGGAGGAGTGGGGCTATATATATATGAGGAGGGGGATGCAAGCAGGGCTTACAAATTTTTCATTAATAGAATGACGGAGGTTATGAACAGGGTTATAAATATAAAAAAAATTAAATGCAAAAAGAAGAAAACAAGTGGATAACCAATGGAATTATGATATCAAGTAAAATTGCCAACTTTATGAACAAATGCTAAAAAAGGGAAGGTAAGTAGTGATACCTACAAAATATATGCTGCCACACTTAGAAAAGTAATAAGAAAAGCAAAACAAATATTTAATAACAACATTATTAATGTAAAAAATAAAGCAAAAGCTACTTGGTCTGTAATAAATAAATTAACAAACAAAAAACAATAAAAAAGAAAGCTTACTTAAAAATTTAAATAAATAATTGATACTTCACCTAAAAGCCAACTTAACAAAGTAAATCATTTTTTTTATAACCTCATGCCCAGATGTTACTAATCCAGAACCGCTGATATGTCCAAACTAAAAAATGCAACAATTCAATTTTTCTACATAGTACCACTGCATTTGAAGTTAAGGGTTGTATAAAAAGACTTAAAAAATAAGAGATCCGTGATAGCGATGAGATTCCTGTTGCTCTTCTAAAGGGGGTGGCTGACACAATTTCTGCACCACTAGCACATATTATAAACCTGTGCTTCTCACAGGGTGTTTTTTTCCAGAAGAATTGAAATGGGCGCAGATAAGAACGATTTTTAAAAACAAGGGTAGCAAGAGCGAGTTAAACAACTATAGCCAATCTCAATTCTGTCAAACATAAGTAAAATTCTTTGAAAAAATCATTTATGAAAGAATATTATGTTTTTTGGACAGAAATGGCATTATCACTCACTGTCAGTTTGGCTTTAGAAAGAGCAGATCAACCATTGATGCCGTGTATCATGCTCTGGTAGAGATACTGGACTCAATGAATCATAATAAAAACACAATGACAGTAATTGGAATTTATGTTGTCGAAGCAATAAAATTCATGACTGATAATAAAAATTTATTTAAAAACAATGAGAGACAACATAGTTACAATACACGAAATAAACAAAATCTTCTAGCAAATTCCACCAAGCACAGTTTTGTTCAGAAAAGTGTCCATTCTAGTTTAATTCGCATATGGAATACACTTCCTTTAAATGCGCGAATTCTTCCAAAAACAAAATTGCTTCAAAAAACAAAGCACTATCTTTACAACCACCCCTGCTATACTTTGGAAGAATTCTTAAATAATTTCAATCAAAATTTTTTTGTCTGAGCATGTGTTCTAATTTTAATCTTTAATATAAGTCAAATGTTATGACATATTTTATGTATTTTGTGTATATCCTGTTTGTTTTATATTAGTGAATTTAGTAAATTTATCTCAATTGTGATATTAGTTTTTAGTATTTTTTGTAAATTGACAAGTTCTATATGCCAAGTGGCATAATTATTGTATAATGGAACAAATAAAGTATATCACTATAAATAAATAATAATTAAGACAGAAAATTATACAGAAAATTATTAAAATTATACAATTAATCAGAAATTTACAGTAATAAAAAAAAAATATATTACATTTGACATTAACTTTTACAAACAGAGATTCCAAAATAAATGAACAATTACCGTAACCAACAATTCTTGTAAACTAAGTCACAAACATAATCATACCAATCTGTATGCATCTGACAAAGTGTCTGCATAAAATTCATCCAAATTATAATATGCCTTTACTTCCAACATCTTTTTAACTGATTTTTTAAAGTGTTTAATATCTTTTATATTTCTCAAAGAAACCGGTAGATGGCTGTACATTTTTATAAGATCTGTATATTATAGACTTTTTTGTAAGGGTGCTTGCAGGTATTGAAGTCTTAATTTATTTAAATTGCGTGTATTATAAACGCTGCATATTTCATTGTCTTTATATTTTTTGTGAATAAGAATGGTCGTCTTTAATATAAAAATACAAGGCAGAGTCAAGATTTTTTCCCTCAGAAAATACGACCGACAGTTCTCTAGTAGGATCTCCGCATATGAAACGTAAAGCTCTCTGAGCACAAACACCGATTGAAATAGCAATCTACTACAGAAACCCCAAAAGCAATTCCATATCTTAGGTGAGATTCTACTAAGGAAAAATAGACAATTTTTGCCAGTGCCTGTCCCAGCTCACAAACCACCCTGACCGCGTAGCAGCCAGAAGCAAGTTTTCTATTCAATTTAGAAACATGCTCATTGAAATTTAGGTTTTTGTCAATGTATATACCGAGAAATTTGGTCACAGATTTGTTTTCTACTACACTAGTTTCAATGGGTATATCGTTGGTTGAAAATTTAAAAGTTATGATGTTAGATTTTGCAATGTTAAGACAGAGTTAACACAGAGAATTCGCATCACACCAATCCTTCAATGTGATTTAATCATTGGTTAGGGAAGCAATAACATTATGCGAGTTGGATCTGCGCCACATCTATACCAATATTATTTAAGTCAATAATATAAATCAAAAACAATAATGGTCCCAGGACTGACCCCTGAGGTACACCATTCCTTATTGTCTGCATCCGTGAAGTTCCACTAGAGGTTTTCACGATTTGTTTTCTGTTAGATATGTATGATCGTAGCCAGTCCAAGGAAATTCCCCTAAAACCATAACTATACAGTTTATCAAGCAGTACTCTGTGATTGACGCAGTCAAATGCTTTGGAAAAATCACAGAAGATCGCTGCAGCAACATCCCCCTTATTAAGCCCTGTATAAACTCCTTCAAGGAGAGCGAAGATGGCATTTTGAGTGCTCTTTGAACCCTGAAAGCTAAATTGGATTTAAGTGTGATAGTAGTGGCGTTATATGAAGCTAATCATTCTAGACTTGACTAGCCTTTCAATGATTTTTGAAAGGGTAGGTAGAAGAGAAATGGGTCGAAAATTCGCTGGCTCATTGGAGTCACCACTCTTATATAAGGGTTTGACGACAGCTATTTTTAGGCATTGTGAAAAGATACCAGTATCAAATGAATGGTTGATAGCCCATACAAGAATATTTAGGGCCACATCCAGCAAATTTTCAAAAACCCTTAAGGTAATGTTATCAATTCCCGATGACCTTTTGTTTTTTATTTATTTAATAGTGGCTTTTAATTTGTTTACATCTGTGTGGAATAAACAGAAACTCTCAATTACTGAATTAAGTTTTAAATACTGTAGAGGATCAGATTGAGGTGCTAAATTGACAGTTAGATTTTCAGCAACCGAACAGTAAAATTCATTAAGTTGGTCAGCACGAGATTAACTGTACCCTGGTGAGATTTTAATTCTCCCCTTAAGTTATTTATAATTTTCCAGTGTTCCCTAGACTGGCTCTTGGCGCAAGAGATCCCATCTTTATAGTACTTAGTTTTTGCTAGCCTAATTAAACTTCTATACAGAGATCTGTACCTATTAAAATAAGAATGTAAATTCTGATTAGATGTAAAATTTCGCAAACTATGTAAAAATCGATAATTTTTGCCTGATATTTTTAGTCCCTTGGTAATCCAATGTTTTTTCTTTTTGGCTTTCAATTTTTTTACAGGGAATATTTTATTAAAGATATCTGTGATCTTTTGATTGAAAACTTCCAATGGGCTTAAGGAATTTATTATAAAGCACCAATCAACTTTTGCGACCTCTCTATTAAATTTACGGAAATTCTTAAAGCTAAATATTCTACCTGTCCTAAAAGTTTTGAGTTTTTTAAGAGCTATTTTAAAGTTCACTAGAATTGATTCGTGAATAGACATTCCACATGGTACAACAGTAATATTGTCAATGTGTTCTTTACTTATATTTGTGCATATGTAATCTATTGTACTGCATGATAGGCTAGAAATGCAGGTTGGTGTTTCCACAATCATCCTTAGATCAAAAGATATTAAAAGCGTTTTTAAATTTTTCGTGTGTGCTGCTTCAGAATCGCTAAAGTCAATGTTAAAGTCCCCGCTGATTAAGAGCCGTGAATTAATTGGCAGACTTAATAATAATGCCTCCAACCTTTCTAAAAATATATTTATTGCGCCTCCAGGTCGATATATGCAGATTATATATAGGTTATTAATTTTATTAAATACAACAGAAAACTTAAATTCGCCCACAACCAACATTCCATCAAATCTGTCTATGTGCACTACATTGATGCAAGAAGGATCTTTATATCAATACCAGGACTTTTTATACCAAAATATGGGCCTTATCTAATATAATTAAATTTAAAAAAGATAGTAATTATAAATTTACTAGTTTATCTTAAAAGCATAAAAAACCTAAAACGCAATGGATAACGTAAGTGTTCAATTAAAGTAAAAAAAAAACATTTTTACCATATATGAGGCGAATTATTCAGCCACCGTTTCATATAATTATTATCTACTTACCCCAGTAGAAACTGCAATTGGTTATGTTTAAAAGATCGGGTACTAAACAGTGAATAAAATCCACTTGAGTATGACACCCTGTAATGGAGTCCAGTGGACAAGACCTTAAGGTAACATGGTTCTGAAAGAGTGCTTTTAGCGATTCGACGTTCAAATCTGGAGGACAGACTAACTGTAACCTAAAACAAATAAATAATTTTTAAAAATCAAATAATGACTTTTAATTTTACGTTTTTTCCTTTAATAGTAGTTCTCAAAGATAACTTGCCAAATTTTAATAGATACCCTATTTATTTTCTATAGATTGATAGAAAATGACATGCAAGACCTCTTTAAACAGATTTTTAACGAAATTTGTAAACAACATACCAAAACAATTCAACTGGGCATTGGTACCTATGTTCCTCATAAAAAAAAGAACTACAAACCTTCAAATCACAAATCGTAATTTTATAATTTCCTGTAACAAAGCCAGACTTTTAAAAATTCAATCCCACAAAAGATGTCTTCAAAACCTTAGTCCCGAAAACCGACAGGCCAGCATCCAAACAAGAAATCAGTATAATCAAACTATCTCAGAAGCCAAGCACTGTTTTATCAATCTGATAAAGTCCTCTCTTGCGCGAATGGTACTAAAACCTTATGGTCCTTTACCGAAGACATTATTTAAAACTTCTGCACCAATTCTTTTTCAGCCCTAATCTTTAAGGATGAAATTGTTTCTACCTCTAAAGGAAAAGCCAAACTATTTGCCCAACAGTTTACTGCCAATTCTACACTTGATCCGCAAGTTAATCTTACTCTTCCAACAGTTGCCCTTATTCCTCATAAATTGTCCGATATTATTTTTAAAGTCAAACAGATCAAGTGTATCCTTTCTTCTATTAAAACCAAAAAATCGTCCGGGCTGGATGGCAGGCATACCAGCAATCGTCTTAAAAAAAAAATGTGCTTCTGAGCTTGCACCCATTCTAACCCGCTTCTTTCAAATCTCTTACGACGCGGGCATTTTTTCGGAGTGCACATGTGCAAACTGTCCCCAAAAAAGGATGCAAAACTCTACCTTTTAACTATAGTCCTATATCTTTTCTTTCAGTTGTTTGTAAGGTAATGAAAAAATTCATTAATGCCCGAATCTTAAAAGTATTTGGAAAAATACAACATTTCACATGACAGACAGTATGGATTCCGCCACAGAAGATCCACAGCTGATCTTCTTGCCTTTGTCTTACACAACTGGGACACAACTTCCTTTTTTTGAATCTCCTAATATTTAAGTCTTGTGTAAATAAACTTCCTTTTACCACAGTCCAGACACCCACGATATTACGGTAGTACTTTGGCCTCAGCCTTCGTGGACTATCCCAAGAACAAAAAATCATAACTGATCAAGTCAATTTAAACCAGCACTGTGGAGTCTATTTTTCTACTAATTTTGGAAATCGATGTACTTCTGGTAGTGCCCTGTAAAAACAATGAATTCCTCAAATTTACATTAACTTTCAAGAAGTTTTTTAAACATTGGTAAAAAATGTGAACATTTAATTGAAAGATTTATGTCTATGAGGTAATATGACTTTACTGCCTATTTTCCTTGGTTCAAACTAGCACATAATTACTCCAAAAATGTTCCCATTGGTAAAAGTCAGAATTTAGCAAAAACAATACTAAATGCTCCCTATGGGTACACCTATATATTTTTCCCTATATACATAGAAGGATTTTTATACAGGTCAAAACATGGAACTTTGAACCTATAAATTTGCCCTCATGGTCTAGGGTTAAATTAGGGCGAAAACCATTAAAAAGTTTTGCCTTTTAAATCCTTGTTCAACCCTCTTTTTTGCTTCTCAAGGTATTAAAATGATAGACAAATAGCAGGAAAATAGACTTTGAATACTTTGATACAGATTGATAATAAAATCATTCGGCAACGGCCATTTTTACTTTACACTGAAACTGAAAGAAAATTTTATACCAAAAGTTGCTTTCACATTATGGAGTTATCGCATGTTAAAAAACATAGTTACAGGAGAATATATAGTATTTAGAATACAAGACGTACCGGCGGATATTTGGTGATGGATTACTATTAAAAATTAGTAAAAATTTTTTTCCTAACCTAAAATTTCTACGATCTATTCTAAAGTTTTTTTATCCAGCTGATGGTAATATTTTAACATATGCGTCAAATTTCTAGAGGTATCTACCCCAGTTATCCGAAAAAGTTTTAGCTTCTGCAGGTAATTTTGACTCATCAAACTTCCAGAGTAAGTACATGCTTTTGAGACAGGTAATACTTATAAGTCATAAGTACAAGTACCTAGTTTGGCACATAGTTTTCTGTTAAAAATCAACTTCTCTGATGGATGCACAAGCCAACAGGTAGCGTTAGTTGTGTGATTTATTAGGTTTTATTTAAAATATAAATTTCTCGTGTGACCGTATTAAAGACTACTGGAGAGTATATAGGGTTGACAAAACCGTTACATCTTGATGAATATATTATGTGTTACAAAATGTGGACAAGTTTTCCACAAGTATCCCACAATCTCTTTAGATGTTCTTTAACCTCTTGGGAAAAATCCGCCACAAGGACTACTTATTTACCTGGTGTCAAATTACCTTCAGATATATTCTCCATATTTGGGAAACGGCAGGAAATTGTCGGAAATTTTGACCTGTAAAGGATTGGTCCTAGACAAGTTCAAAAGTACAAAATTTTCCACATTTTGGACTAAAAATGTTTGTTGGGCTATCCCAAGAACTATAAAAAAAATCATAACTGATCAAGTCAATTTCATTCATTAATGTTTAGTCTAGGTTGCTACATATTAACCGCCAACTAACCAACTGTAATGTTTGGTTTACAAACAAAAACATAAAAGCAACTATATTAAATGATGTAGTAATGGAATTTTGTCAATGTCAACCCATTCTGCGTAAAAAAAAATAAAACAAATTACTTGCTGTTGTCACATTGGAATTTGTTAGAATCTTCAAAAAAAAATCTTAATTATTAACTATGGGTACAAATATATAGTATATATATATATATATATATATATATATATATATATATATATATACGGCGTATATATATATATATATATATATATATATATACAGCTGAGGTCCTCGTATAAACCGGATTGCGATAATCCGGATTCCTCTGTTATCCGAATCAAGAATTTTTGAACCCCAATTATGTATTTTTTAAAATCCGGATTTTCCTATGATTTGGTTATCTGGAGTCGCGAACGATGCTTTTTTAGCGGCTGTGATTGGAGTGATTTTGCTCGTATGATTGTAGCAAAGAACGCTTTATTCCAGCTTATTACTTGTTATTAGTCGCTTGACCATTACGTGTGTAGGACAGTGTAGGATGGCTCCAAAACGGAAACACGTGGCTTTAACTAGTTCAGCAGAAATATGATATAGTTCAAAAGTTAAAGAAAGGATATATGGCTAAAGATTTAGCTATGGAATATAACGTATTGGAACATCGACAATATCAGACATCAAGAAGCATTCTGGATAAGATAGAAGAGTAAGTTTTTTATTGTTTTTTTTTTCTGAGAGATAAAGTTGTGCAGACAGATCTAAAATGTGGACGCATGACATTTTATTTTAAAAGTTTTGACTTGCATGGACGAGTTTTCATGATAAAAGATAAATTGCATGTATGTTTATATGTGGGGTTTTTCAAGTTGTTTTTATTGTTTCTAGACATTTATTGAGACATTGTAGTTACTGGACCAGGCACTAAGAAAGCAATTACGCAAAGCGGAATATCCCGAAATGGAGGTGGATTTACGGAATTGGTTTTAATTCAAAGGCAGAGGCATGCAGTTATAACCTCAGATAGTAGCCATATCCGTTCAAGGCTAAACAGCTAATTATCAAATTTTATTACGGTGACTAAATAAATTTCTTGCAAGTAGCAGGGTGGCTAACAAATTTTAAAAGTTTCTACATGGCTTGCGTTGTCTAAAAGTGAGTGGCGAAAAACTAAGCCAATAACTTCAGAAGCCATGAGCCATTTTTAGTAGAGCTCCAAGATAAGATTAAAGAACTTAATTTATCGCCCCGGCAAATTTACAATGCTGATGAATCAGCACTATTTTGAAAATGTTGCCTGACCGAACGTTGGCACATATTAAAGAAAATCTGCCCCAGGCCGAAAAATTTGTAAAGAAAGGATAACTTTTTTGGCATGTACCAATGGAGATGGTAGAGTTGACAGAACTAAACTTGTTAGTTATTGGAAAGGCTAAGAACCTCTAGATCATTTAAGAATGTTCAGATTCCACTTGAATACAAGTCAACTAAGAACTCTTGGACGAGACTGCTTTATTTAAACAATGGTTTCACGAATCGTTTGTAAAGCAAGTGAAAACTTTTCAAGAAGTCAAACCTGAAGAAACGGCTTTGTTGATATGTTGATAATGCGCCTTCTCATGCAACAAAAGAAGAATTAGTTAGTGAAGATGGAAATATAGTGACAATGTTTTTGCCTCCCAACTGCACAGCATTAATCCAACCAATGGATCAAAATGTTATCCGTTTAACAAAGATGTATTATTCGGCTAGAAGCATTTTGGCTACCATTATTTCTATCAGACGTCAACAAGATATTAGCCAAAAGTTTAAAGTCAGTGACTCTTAAAGATGCTATGTTTATTTTAAATGATGCGTGGAGCAAAAATTCCTAATAAAGACCATAGAAAAATGCTGGCGCAATATTTTATCAAAACCACCCAAGCTGTTTCATCTGATACAGAGTAATCCATTCCGACGATTTGATGCCATCTAAGTGTATTGAAGGAAAAAATTGGCCAACAAAACTTAACCGATAACAACATTCAAGATAATATATCTGGTATGCTTAATCAGCTAGGAGGAAAAGTAATACTGACGTTTACACATTTGTTTTGTAGATCAGTGGATTGATGCAGATGTTTTTTGGAGCTAGTTCCAGACTTAGCAAGTGGTGAGAATTCAGAAGAAGAGGTGGAAATTGTTCCTGAACTTAAAAATACTGTGAAGCATCAGGATTGCAGTTAGTTTCAATGTGTGCTCTGCAATGGGCGGAAGAAATGACGTAAAAACTAAACAGAACTTGTCACCTTAAGGAGGCTAAAGAGAAACTAGCATATGATAAATCAACCTTTTTGGAAAAAAACCTACTAACGGCACAACCAAAATTACACATTTAGGTAACCTAAATTACTATAATACAAAATTGACTCTATATGGTTAAGAAATTAGAGGGCTGCATTTAAGTACATTATGGTTTACTTTTGACTAAATGTATATGTACTGTATATTACCCAATAATTTTCTAATTCGCTATTCTTTCAATGTGTTTCTGTTTTGTTTTAAATAAAGAAAATACCGATAAAACACTATTTCAAACATCGTTTTCAGCTTTAATATTTATAATAGGTTAGGGGCAATGGATCCTCAATTATAACATAGTGTTTCGGTAATCCGGATTTTTTTGCTAATCCGTGATCAGCGTTGTTTTTACCTGTATCCGGATTGGATCGAGACTTTCACTGTGATAGTATATATCATATATATATATATAGTATATATATATATATATATGATATATATGCTATAGTATATATATATATATATATATATATATATATATATATATATATATATATATATATATATATATATATATATATATATATATATATATATATATATATATATATATATATATATATATAATCTTATATCATATTAAATGCAATCCTATTATAACATTGAATAATAATATTCATCATAAGACCAGGTAGTAAAAACCTATCTTACAAATCGAATGACAAAATTACATATATTATAATAGGTTAAAAAACAGTTCTTTAGGTCCTTTGATAATACATGTCAAATATCCATAAACAAACTAGAACATCAACAGGTACACAATACTTTTAAAATTAGCCAACAGATCTCAATATCAGATTAAAAAAAAAAGATATATATTAATCTTGAATTTAGCTTTTTCACCACTTCAAAAAGGTTCCACCTACTGAAAAGTTTTTTTCTTTATGTTGCGACATTTTTTTCTTAAAACATTGCTTTTTATACACATTTTATTAGAATCAGTTGGAATTAAAATACAATTGAAAACCAATAAATTACACTACATTTTTAAAATGTATTTACCTTCTCGGCGGGGCCTGCGACTGTCCATTTTCCGACTCTGAATCCGAACAAAGCAACTGTAAACGTCGCACAGACCTAAAATTAGCGGGCGGGTCTACGCCCTGCTCGATTTCTCTGGCTCGAGCTATTCTGGCCGCCTCATCACAGTCCTCATGTACCATTCTCATCCTAGAGAAAAAACAAACTATTTAGGAGCTGTTAAATTTCTTTTTGCTGCTAATCACAAAATTTAAACTAATAATATTGTTTACATCATATCTTTTATTTTCCAAAATTACATATTCATTTTATATAGATTGAATGACATTTACAATATAGAGCTATAAGCACCCTAACAAATATATCATCTAAAAAAACACTGAATTATTATTTTTTTCATTTATGCCAACCCAGCTCAAACAAAAATAATTTACCATTGTGTGTCCACAAAGGGCGCACTTATGACGATATTGGAGGGTGATCCGTTGCCACCCATAGAAGTGCCATAAATTCCTCGGACACCTTCAGCCTGTTCAATCTGAACCTGAGGTATCTCGGGTACAGTTCTTGGTTCCTCTCTGCTTGCTTCTGCGTTTTCACTAGTAGTACTGTTTGTACTTATACCATCTACAAAAGATATATTACTTTTTTTAAAAGAATCTTATTCAAAAATAGTTATACTTTGTACTAGTCTCCAATATATCGATTTGGCATCGATATTTGACCTGTGTTTAAAATAAAAACACTTTAAAAACACGAGTTGTCTTGCTAATTTGGTAATTACGTTTGCAGTAGTCATCGGAAAAGATATATTATGTTACATTTTAATGTTTTCCTACCAAAAATATATTAACTATCTCTCTATCACATGACTTCTTATGGAAATTGCCATTAATATGAATTTTTCGAATAGGTGCAATACATTATTGGTTTTGGGATCTTAGAAGCTCTTAAAATTCATAATAAAAAATCCAGGACCGTATTTAAAAAAACAAAGTTGATGATAGCAGCTCAGAGACGAAACGTCGGTGTGTAAATCTAATTACACTATCTTATAGAACAGAAAAAGTAGCAATGTGAATTTTATATTGTTATTGAATTTAGTAAAAACGAATATTTGGTTTTTACCAAAAGTTTTCGAAATTTTTAAAATTCTAAGGTGGCATTTTAATCAGCATTAAATTCCGCAACTTTGCCTTCATTTAACCGACCTCGTATCTCTTTCAACTTTCGTTGATGAGGCTTAAATTTGGGACACCCTGTAAATTTATATGCCCGTACAAATACCTTTATAGAAAGAACTACATAAATAAAAACGTAAATTAATTACAATGGTAAATTTAAATAAATAATATATATTTTTTTAATTTTAATTTTAAATTTTTTAAAGTTCGGTAGTTTAATTTTGTCAGAAAGCTTATTGTACTCCTTTACACCAGTAAAATAATTTGAATTGATGCCCTGACGTAAGCACACCCCGGGTTTCACCATGTTATAACAGACCCTTGATAAATATTGATGAATTTCTTTCTGCTTTATAAAATTTATTTCTGATAATCTCTTTCCTTTTATGATTTGGTACGTAATTATACTTTTGTAATAGAGATGCTTTATACCGATTTATTAATAAAAGTTTCATAAAGATCCTTAGTGTTACATGTAATTGGTAGAAGGGTTAAGTTTTTAATTGCTTAATTTTAAAAATATTAAATTGGCTTAAGAAACTTTTCTTATATTGTACATCAAATGCCAGCGAGATACAACAAATCGAAATGAACAACTGCTAAATACACAGATCTAGAAACTGTTTTTGTTTTTATTACCTTCAGAGGAGGATCGATTGTCTCTGTCTTCTAAGGTATTTTGTACTGAAGCACTGCTAGCCTCATTAAGCATCGGCACCGAACTTTCTCCATCTAAACGCTTGCTGCACATACATTTGCAACAATTTTGATTTTCCTGGCTGGACGAAGCTGTTTTTGATTCTTTTCTCCCTGTACAGTTGAATTTAATACTCCATTTTGGTGACTTCTTTACTGCATTATAGGTCCCTAAAATAATTTGAAAAGAAAATATGTTAAATAAAAATTAATACACAGTGTGTCTGCGGATTGGGTTTACAAGAGAATAAATGAACCGAAATATGCAAGATAGAAAAAAAAGCCTCTCAAATACTAAAAAAAAAATAATAGATAGCTCCATCCGCTGCTACTACAAATAAGTCTAATATAAAAATATATTTGAATTTTCGATGTTATTTTTTTTCGGTCTGCAGCATTATATTTCCAGGTTAAATATCAATCCATAAAAGAAGGTAAAGACAGTTATATTACCATAGACATAATACATTTAGACTGCTGTTCTGTCCAATTGACCCCAAGAGTGACAGAAAATGCTATAGGAGCCGCACTTATGCTCCCTCACTTAAGCGTGCGCTCATTGGTCGCGCGTAACGACAAAACTACATAGCCCCGCAATTAGCGCGCGCTAGAGTGCCGCTCGTATAGCGTTCCCTCTCACTCTTGGGGTCACTTCGGCTGTACAGCATCAGCAGTCTATATGTATTATGTCTATTTATGTTACTGACGGTATCAAGGGTAAAACAAATTATATAATAATGTTTGGGATTTTATTGCTAAACTTTTATCACCTACCGATACTCCCAGTGTTTTAAGAGTTTATAAAATGAGTAACAATTATGTTCTCCTATTCCCAAACAGATTTTTTTTAACGCTGTAGAACAAACGATTTTAAATATTCCTCCGCTCTATAACCTTATTCTACTCGAATTCCAGGCATAAGCTTTTAAATCTACTATTTATGGAGTTGTCACTATAATTACTTCCATTTGGCACTACTTAGGAATACCCATTAATGTCTTTATTTTATCATGAAATAAAATTAAAGCAGCAAATAATAAAAACTTACCACTTGTTCCAGACGACCCACTTGCCCCGGACGACGGCTTTTTACTTCTTTTGGAGTTAAAATGCAACGCTCTTGCTTTACGAAGATTAAACAAACTTATTTTACTCCTTTTCTCTTTCGAGTTTTGAGGTGATTCCGAATTACTACTATCACTTTCAAGGGACGTGTCTGTTTTATCACAGGAACACTTTTCTTGATGAAATCCAGAATCCATTTGTACAAAAAATATTATACCAGTTAAAGAAAAACAAATCGCTACATCTCATTAGTATTACACTTTGATCTGAAAAAAGATAGAAACGGTTTCAATTACTATTAAATTAATTTTTCATTAACGTATAAATGTTAAACAGGGTTAATAAACTCATTAGCCATATTCCTAGACATTACATTCTCTATCGTGGCAAAATTAAGTTTTTATATGGTCTTTTTTAATTAGAAATAATTACATAAAATATTATTTAACAAAACCCAAAGATGATGTTATGCACGGGTAGGTTTATTTTATGCATTCTTTATTGCCTATAAAGGGGAGTGTTATACAAGTAATCACTTAATTTAATCCTAATTTAGTGTAATAAATTACTTTTAAATATCGTCATTTTAAATCCAAACTCGCATATATTCATTTTTGCCAAATTAAGAATATTGAATAAAATAATATAGTAAAGTGTCTCTAGTCTATTCAAGAACCATCTGCTCAAATTTTTTCTTAGAAAAAAATTACTTTCGGCGAAATTACGATTTAAAGTTTAGGAATGACCCTTTAAATTTGAGGTAAAACCAAAAAGGCTTGTGACGACACGAAGTTCCAATATTCGTTTTTTTTTTGCTCCGTTCCATCGCGTTCTTTTATTCCAATATAAATCGGTTTAATATCAATTAAATATGCAACATAATAAATGATTAACAGAAAATATTAATAATAAATTACACAAAAAAGGGCGTGCTCTAAAATCTCTTAATTATCGTTTAAGAAAAACACCGGTAATATACATTTTTTTGTTCAAGCATTTTTGTCAAACGAAAATGAACAGATTATAGTATTCTACTTTTTTAATAAACAAATGGATATGACACTTATCTAATGATAAAAACTCCGCTTGGTATATATATATATTAACAATGCCTGGTATCTACCAGGCATTGTGAATATATGTGGTTATATCGTTTTCGTGCAAACGTTTTATAATTAAATTTTAAATGCTTGTAACTCAGTTATAAAATTTCGAATAAAAAATATTTGACAGAAAAGGCTATTTTTAGCCAATAAAAAAATATGTGTAAGGAGCCTATTAATATACTACATTACAAATTAAAATCATAAATACACCCAATTACAAACAGATACTATAAAATTTGTCAATATCAAGGCAAGACAGTTTAAAAACCCAAGGGGATAATACCACCACTAAAAAAAAATATTTAATTACATGGTCCAAGAATTTTATATTTATTTATGAAATAATCGGGCATTTTTTTTTATTTAAATTTTACTATTGTATAATTAGCATGTTTTTTTTTATTAATGTTTTTAAGAATGTCAAATGTTCTACTGTTAATGGATACAAAATTTTAATTCCTGTCTGTATCAGGATTTTTTTTTCAGATGTGTATCTTTTTTTGTGTTTTGTGATGTGTATCAAAAGCTAACGTGGTATCGCGTTTCAACCTGCTAGATCTTAAGGTGTTTATCCATTATACGAGGCTGCCGCCCGCGGCAGACGTGCTGATTTGCTCGCACGGCATACACCTGTTGTTTTAAACCTTATATCTGTCGCAGGCGTATTGAATTATCCGGCTTTTTGCAAAAAGACTAGACGTTTTGCAAAATACTGGCGTTTTGAACAATTCAATACATTTCTGCAACAAGCCTGGCTATTTTCAGGCGTTTTGCAAAATGACTAACTAGAGCTAGGCGGATTGAACAACTATGTCATTTTTGTTACAAATGACTAGTCAGATTTCACAAAACGTTGAACCTACGTTTACGCGGTTTTTCTATCCTAAAATGTATGACTCGCGTCTAGAGATACCCCGGCTCACGAGCTTCTTAACAGTGTTATAACCTTAAAAAGTAAATTTTAATGTGTAAAATAATGATTCGGGGTCTTATTTAATACGTCCCCGCATTTTTACGTCTGAAATATAATTGGGGAAAATAAAAAGCCGCTAACCAGAACTAACCATGACCGATTAGAACTTAGGGCTTTTGAATTTGTCATAGAAGTTATTAACAAAGTTTTTATAATTTTTGATATGGTAGAAGTTATAATTTTTTTTTAAAGTGTAATTTTATTATATATTCCCCGGTTTTTTTCTAATACGTTGTTAAAATTTTGTTTATAACTTCTACAAATAATTTAGACAAATTCAAAAGCCCTTAGTTCTAGTCGGTCATGGTTAGTTCTGGTTAGCAAAGATCCCTAAATTATTACATTAAAATGTAATTTTTTAGCCGAGTCCCTGCATAATAAAGCGTTTCTTGTGTCAACACTGACAAGAAGCTCGTGAGCCGGGGTATCTCTAGACGCGAGGAAATGTATGCATTATTTGTTATTGTACGAGATTAACCAAGACACTTGTTTCTGTTTTGTTACCTTTTTAAAGTAAAAAAAGAACGGATGAAATCACCGATGACCCTACTTTTGAGGACAATATCAATATCAGTAAAAAATAATACCGCTGATAAATTGTTTATTCTTTTTAAATCTTGAGAAAAACAAATTATTCAAAATGACTAAATGTTTTGTCATTCTCAAAAGGAATTTAATTACTGTTTAATCCGCCTATCTCTGGTTAGTCATTTTGCAAAACGCCTGAAAATTACCAGGCTCGTTGCAGAAATGTATTGAATTGTTCAAAACGCCGGCATTTTGCAAAACACCTAGTCTTTTTGAAAAAAGCCGGATTATTCAATACGCCTGCGACATATCCATTGAAAGCGGCTGGCCGCGGGCGGCATGTTCATTATTGTTGCAGCGGAAAGTGAATTTTGCATAAATTGATCGCCGATCACGGCAGGTCGAGCCACCTCGAGTACCTTAGTAATTCGCACCTTATCGGGGCATTAATAAATTGCACCGATTTATCGATTCTTCACAAGTCTTACTGACAATGTCGCGATTAAATTACAAATAAATTAAAATTATTTACTCCAAAAAAAAGCCATTTTTATAGGTTTTTCCATATAAAAAACAGAAATGCTCGAGTACAGATGTTTTTTTTTTGTTCTTTGCACCACTTTAAGAAAGATAGCACTTTGTTGTTTAATACCCATAACCTAACATCTTGAAATTATGCCCAGAAACTGCAATTTAATAATATTATTACATACAATGACATGTTAAAGTGACAGAAGATGTCTGTACAAGCATTAGCTTTCCTCAATAGGATCTAGTAAAATACATACATTTTTTTACAATTTGACATTTTTTTTTGCGTGAAAGATTTTTTTGTATCTATTTTTTTAATTTGCAAACGCCTACTTTTTGATTTTTTAGAAATTGCGGCAACTTTTTTTTATGAAAGGATAATAGGGCAACTGTCTCACCCTTTTAGTGAATAAGTAGGCGACACCGGCCTTAATTACTCTGTACAAAAAACCACTCAAACTTGAATTTAACAAGCTTAAAAAATTTATTAAAAAAATATAGGAAATGTAGTTTTAAAAACATATAGCTTCAAACAGTATTTTTCTATTGAGACGGAATTTCACTTACCGCTTTCTTTTTCTTTATCAGCATTTGCCAATGGGAGAAAAGAGAAAGCTATCAGAATATACATATACATATTTACCTTTTCTTTTTAGCTGCATGTATTCTTTATTCTGAATATTAAAACCAAATACAAGTATAAATTTCAAACTGTAATTTTTTTAACAAATTCATTTCACACAAGAAAACTTTCAAACTAAAAAAACACATTAATAATATAGCGTTAAAAATCCCCTGTACATAACATCCTATAAGTAGCTAATAAATTTCCGTAAATGCTAATTTACACTTCTTAGACTATTGTTGTACCACTTTTACGCTTTATTTCCCGTTTTAATTTAATAACATAAGACATAAAAATTCAGTACATACCTTTAAACATCGAGAAGTCTAGCTTTTATTGCACGAAAACTAGTTTTAAAAAATAATTAAAAAACTAGCGGAACAACTATATAATATTTACCGATATTTTATCTCGTAAATAAATTTTAATGAATGAATCGGTATTTAACACTAACTATGAATGAAACGTATTATTGTCTCAAAAACAAGATAATTCAATCAAATATATTACTATTAAAATAACTATTATCAAATTTCCTATCTTGTTTGTTTGTTCGTGCAGTATGTGGCTAACCAAAGAACACCGATAAAGATTTAAATATGAATAACACATCAGTAATAAATAATTAAAAAAAATAAAACGATTTAGATAGTGACTTTCCTTAACATTAATAATTGGTTATTTTGAAAAGCCGCAAAATTTACAATATTGTGCATTACTATACTTTTTGCTGTATAATTAATTATCCTCGCTTTAAACGATAAAACGGTACATTTTATAAGGATAATAGTCACATTCTATGAGCCCTTTTTTTTAGCGGCGAGAGGGGTATTTCATTTTAATACACCAAATGCTGATGGTGTTTAAGAAAGAAAAAACATTTTGATGGTGGGTCGATCAGGAACGTTCTTTACCGGGTTAAATGTTGGCCAAAGCAGGGTTGATAAAAATCAGCCATTTTTTAAACATAATTTTAGCTACTTTCAATAATTAATATATACCTATTTTTAATTAATCTAATTTTTCCTTAGGTCATCAAAAAAAACTAATACAGCAGTTATCAACAGAACAGTAGGAAATATGTTTTCCCATCTTAAAAATATAATAAAACAAGTTAAAATAATAATTTTATACACAAAAACGAATACCACGCAAAAACTCTCCCCGTGAATGCGATGCAAATCGGCAAAAGCACGTGCAAAAAATACTACCGGCTCAGCCGGCTGGGAAGGGCCTGGAGGAAAATTTGCGGCGTGCGCTCGAGTAATTGGACTTACTTAAATATCCTTCGACGGTGGCTATTTAAAGAACACGCACGTATTCTAGTTTTCAGTAATATTTTTGGAAAGGAATTTAGTATAGGTATAACTCAATCAATAAATGTAAAAATGAAAAAAAAAAGCTATATTTAAAATTGCAATTAAACTTTAGGTAGGACATTTCAAATTTTCAAGAAATTTAGTGTGGAATCAAACTTACTTGTGTCCTTTTTCGCCAGACGATTAATATCTGAACCTCAGATTAAACTGGTATAGTATAGACACCCTATAAAAAAATAAAATTAGTCGTAGCTTTTGTTCTAAGATTCTATAACAAAAAAACACAAACAGAAATATTTTAAATTAGCATCACTTCCAAGTTTTCTAAGGAGTGACCGCAAAAATCGCCTAAAAACTGCTTGTTCTTCACAATTTACAGACAGGTGAGGAAAAGACATACAAGTATGTATTTTATTCCAAATTACTCGTCGCAAAAAATTAGGATAAGCATTGCTTTTCGTTTTTTGCAAATTTTTAAAAATCAGACCTATTTAGGGGTTGGAAAGTTGCCAAATTTGAAAAATTCCAAAAATAGCAGTGGTAATAAAAGTTATTCTAACTGAGATTTTTGTTTCAAATGGACCTTGAAAAAATGAAATAATACAACTCCATTTCTGAGAAGGTTGTAAACCAACCCCCATGGACTATATGAGGGTGCAATCATCCCCTAAAGTATGTAAAATCATATGCAACTTAAAAAATTGCAAAAAACATCAGATTTTTCAAGACATGTCTAATAAGAAATAAATAAATGTATATATGATAATCAACCAAATTTTTAAGGGTGAAACCACCCTTATCACTAGGAAAAATTGAATTAAATGCTAGTTTTTTCAAAACAAGTCTAAGCTTCGTATTTTTTTGATCCGAGCATATAAAACAGGTGTACCTATACTTTTCGAGTTCACTTTTAACCAAAACCACCCCTGTAAGGGGGTATATTTATCCCCCAAAATGTAGAAAATCATATACAACCTTAAATTGTAAAAAAATATTTAGATGTTTTAGGATATCCTAAATATGAAATTAATTAACATAAAACCACCGTTTATAGTGTGTTTTGATAATAAACCACCCCTAAAATGAAGGGTAAAGACACCCCAATGATCAGGAAAATTAAATCAAACATTAGCTTATTCAAACCATGCGATTAGTTCTTTAGAAAAACACACTTCAGTGTTAGTTTTATTTTTCAATTCTTCTTTTATTTCAATAATATTTTTTATAAAGCTTTCTTTAATCGTATAAAGTTTTTCAATTATTAAACTAATTGTAGTTGTAGAAGATAACATGAGAAAATATTGAATAATTCTAGATGTCTAAAGTAATACTTAAATTTTAAACCGAGTCAAAATTTTGCTTCACACGTTTTTATGCCCAAAAGTAAATAATAAAGGAGGGGATAGAGTGGTTAGAATGTGATACATAAGATGACATGGATAGAAAGGGAATGATCGGAGGAAGCGTTTAGAATGTGATTGATAAAGAGGGGGTTAGAATGTGAATGACGAAGGAAGCGTTTAGAATGTGATTCAAAGAGGAGGTGGTTAGAATGTGAATGACGGAGGAGGAGGAGTCACTCTCATCTATTCACTACTCAGCCATTCTTGGATTTTTTTAGTTCACTTTTAACCAAACCACCCATACAAGGGGGTACATTCACCCCCTTTAACCTTTCAGGACACGCGTTAAAAATGTGAGTACGAACACTCGCTGCGGACTATAAGTCCGCATTACGTTTTTTTGTTTTAAACGAAGCCAAAAAACGAATGAAAGACATATTTACTAACTAATTTATTTATATAAGTAACAATAATTTTAGAAATAAAAAAGAAGATAAAAAGTAGCTATTATTAAAAAACGGAGATTACTGAAAGTTTTGTGTGTAACATTCAGAACAAATATGTAGCATTGTAGTCCAAGATCATTTCTGGCTTTCCCGTCTCTTGATCTATATTATCGTCATGATGCAAACTCGATACCAACAATACATTTTTGGTCCGCTTTGGAATATAAGACACCAAGGTAATATCTTTTTGGAACCCGAACATGCTGGTGCCAATAGGTCTGCGAGACGGGCAAGAAAATTCGACGGGCAACTCTCGCTTGTTTTTACGGATTGTGCCTAAAAAGGTAAGTTGGTATTCATGAAGAAGGAAATTTACTAAACCAATCCCCGTGAACCAATTATCACACGTAACATTTCTTCTTGTTCCTTGTATAGGTTTGCACAATCGTTGAACAACAGCGAATGCTGAATTGTCTACAGCATAAGGTCCGTCTGGTTGTTTTCCTGAGTAAATTTCTAAATTTATGGTGTAAAAAGTCTTTGAGTCTGCAAGTGCAAATATTTTTATGCCATATTTGTTTGGCTTGTTTGGCATATATTGGCGAAAACCGCATCGCCCCCTAAAGGCCTCTAACTTTTCATCAACAGTGACATATTCAAAGGGCGTGTAGGCAGTTGCACATTTGTGGACAAACAAGGCAAAAAAATCTCGTATGGGAGCAAGTTTGTCGTATTTGTTTCTTTCCTTTCTGGTGTCCATATTATCAAACCGCAAGTTTTGCAAAAGAAACAAAAACCTATTTTTTCCCATAGCCAACCGAAAAATCTCTACGCCACTTCCTTAAGTATTCCACAATTCGTCCACATTTAATCGGCTCGATTTTAATATTCCAGCTAAGTAAAGTAACCCAATAAGAGCTTGAATTTCTGCAATATCTGTTGGCTTGGCATCTCTGTCTCTTTGATAGTTGCTTTTGATACTGTCAATATGTTTATTTGTATATTCAACGATCATACGAAGCATATCTAAGTCAACAAAATATTGCCAAATATCCAATACAGATTTAAGATGTCGTGTTGACTCCTTAGCTCCTGGCAAATGTTTTATAATGTTTTCTGATCTGGTCCTAATACTTTGTTTTGGAACCAACTTGCTCCATTTGGACGCATTGTCTTTTCCAAGAAATAAAGGTCCTAAAGAATCTTCTGCGTCGTCATCATCCGAAATATCCTGCTCAGTATCGCTATTGTGATCACTGATATTTAGATCATCTTCTTCATCTTCATCTGACTTATCATCGTATTGTACAACAATCTCTTTGGAGTCGTTTTCTTTCAAACATTCTTCCATTAGTTTTTGTAAACGCGCCTGTTCTTGCTCGTATGACCACATCCTTTAAAATAATAAATATTTATGTAATAAAAATTGCACTAAAACTTAAAAAAAATTGCAACTTTACCTTAAACATAAACAGTCCAAGAGTATTTTAATTATAGTGCACACATACACGCTGCGGACACAGCTTAGCTAAAGTTAAGCTGTGCTGCGGACTCTCAGTCCGCAAACAGCTCTAAAACGGAAAAGACTACACAATACTAACCCTGGGGGTATTTGCGACGAACAGCTAAACGTGAGTGGGGGGCGTACTACTGTTATGCTCTTAAAAATCGTAGTAAATAAGAAGCTGCGGAGCGTCAGACCGCGCGCGTGTGCTGGAAGGTTAATGTAGAAAATCATATACAAATTTTAAAATTGTAAAAAAAAGTATTTAAATATTTTAGGATATCTCAAATATATTATGAAAATAACTTACTGTATAACTATGTAAAGTAGTTACATATTATATTAGACGTATATTCAAACATATGAATATATTTTTTCGATTTCTAAAGTTGCATATAATTCTATATATTATAGGGAATGAATTTACCCCATTGCAGGAAGAGCTTTGATCAGACATGAACTAAAAAAATCTAAGAAGGCATGTTTTATACACTTGGGATGAAAAATATGAGCCCAAAACAATTTTTGCATAAGCTAACATGGTATTTAATTTTCCTCATCCAAATATTTTTTTTTACAATTTTAAGTTGATGAGTGAGATGATTTTCTACATTTTAGGGGATGAATATACCCCCTTGCAGAAGTGATTTTGGTTAAAGTGCACTCGAATAATCTAGGTACACATGCTTTATATACTTGGATCAAAAAAATACGAAGCTAAGACTTTTTTTGAAAAAGCTTGCTGCTTTATTCAATTTTTCTTCTTGTTAAGGGTGGTTTCACCCCTAGATATGGGTGGTTGATTATCACATACATTTATTTCTTATTAGACATTTTCTAAAAAAAAGATTTGCTTGCCATTTTTAAAGTTGCATATGATTTTATATATTTTTGGAGATAATTGCACCCCTACATAGTTCATGAGGGTTGGTTTACAACCTTCTCAGGAAAGGAGATGTATTATTTCAGTTTTCCAAGGTCCAATTGAAACAAATAATCGCAGTGAGAATAACTTTTAATACCACCGCTATTTTCGCAATTCTTTAGATTTGGCAAGTTTTCAACCCCTAAATAGGAGCGATTTTTAAAAATTTGCAAAAAACGAAAAGCAATGCTCATCCTAATTTTTTGCGAGAAGTAATTTGGTATAAAATACATATCTGTATGTCTTTTCCTTACCTCTCTGTGAATGGTAAAAAAACAGCCAGTTTTTGTGGTCACTCTTTGCTTTACACACTTGGAGAAAATACGTTTACACATTCAGAGTTTAAATAAATCTGCTGCTGTGGTACTAATATGTTGACATAAGCATAACGCGCACTTCTCAAGACTTATTAAATAAATAAAATAATGATGTCCTTATAACTCTTTAAATGATTAAACCCGACAAGTCGAAACTTGCTGTTAAAATGGGATCAGCGACAGGCCAGAAAACGATCACTGATAATAATAATTTGTTTACCTAACTGAACGAGCAAACAAATAATGCTAAATAACCGCTAATCAAATATTGAAAAAGAAACTATTCTGGAGTTTACAATTTTGTTTCCTATTAAAATACCCTAAGAAATTTATAATAGCCATATTTACTAAAAAGGTTTAAAATTCAAAAAACTCGGTCCTGGGTCTAATTGATATGTAAATTATAACTTTTAGTTAAACAGTTGTAATTTTTATGACAATGAGTACGTTTATGTCTACTCTTGCATCCGATAAAAATTCTGTTATCTGCTCAAAATGGCCGGTATAAACGTTTCGGGTTGAGATTTCCATCCGATATAGTCGTATAAGTCAATTCTCTTGTTTTGCTGGATTGGACTTTTGTCGGGCGGATCGTGCTGCAGTACACGACGGTGTAAACAGATTTGGATTCAGACCAGACTGACAGAAGTTTGTACCTAAGTTAACGCGGTTGGATTTTGGGGTTAGAAATTTTCATTTTTTGTGTTTTGTGGTTGTTTTTGTTTATCTTGAGCTTTTCTTCAGATTTGTTTTGCAATATTAAGTAAATAATGAGTGATAAAACTAAACACAAATGGAATGGAGGTTAAGTGACTTGGGTGACTTGACATTTCTTAGCAAAAAAAGATCATATGTTTTATGTCAAAATTTTATCGGATCAAAACGGGATTATTTTAAAGATTAAATTATTGTGGCATAAACGACTGTGGATTAAAATTTGGGATTAAAGGTTTTGGATCAGATGAAACCTATATCTGATTAACTTTGTAGACATAAACGTACTCACTAATATTATTTTAACAGCATGTTACGAAATAGAAATTTTTGTAGAAACAACGAAAGTTATTGCTTAAAAATAACTTGATTTTGTTAAAACACTGCAAATTTCTATTAGTTAGAGTCGTTTTACAATACGAGAATTTTAGTGAAATTTATGGCAACAATTATCCCCAAAATTTTAATAAAAGTATTTATTTTCCTAGGATTTATGGTAATAGTACAGTTGTATTCATAAAAAAGGTGTATAAGTAATAGAAGAGTTATCCTATCTTATTTATTTTTGTGTAAAACCGGCTTCTGTCACTGGTTTTTGTTGGAGTTTATTACATGTCAGAAGTTCTTAAAAAAGCAAAACATTGGCGTACAGGCTCTTTGATTATATTTACGTGGCATCTGGAGCCTTTATTTTTAAAGATAGAAAAAAATGATTTATATAAAAATTTAAGGATTTTCCATACTATCTTTTAAAATTATTATTAATAAAATATTAAATTGAAATATATATTACGTGCTAACGAAAGATATTTTTTTTCTACATATATATATATATATATATATATATATATATATATATATATATATATATATATATATATATATATATATATATATATATATATATATATATATATATATATATATATATATATATATATATATATATATATATATATATATATATATACAAGGGTGATTCACGTTGAGTGTCCTATTAAAAGTTCTGGGGAATCAAAAAAAAAGAACTTTTTGAAATTTGGCACACGGCATAACGGGTAATAAAGCACATTTTAAAAATATTTTGGCAAGTGCAGCGTTTGCCAGATTTAACCAGGAAACCGCAATAACATTGTAATTTTTAAAATGGAACACCCTGTTTTTTTTATTGCATATTCGGATTCTACATAATAAATTCTAAGTAAGCAGTTTTATTAACATCTTCCTATACCTATATATTACCGTTTTTAAGAAAATAATTAATCACTATTTTTTTAAGAAAAATCACCATGTTAAAAAGGTTTAATATTTACGTGCCTAACCGAGCTGGATACTAGAAATTTTTTTTTGGGGTTAGAAAATGCATGTATTTTAAATATCTGCATGCTATTATAGCAATATATCCTACAGGGTGTCCCAAAAAATTTGCATTTTTACCGATATTAAATAATGATCAAAACTCAATTTTCTTAAATACAACATACTGTATCTTATCCCATTTTTGAATAGACCAATCATTTTCCTACAAAATGTTCATACATCTTTCTATACCCATCTGCCACCGTTTTTTAAATATAAGCAAATTTTAATTTTTTAAGAATTTATTTCTTATTAATCAAACAAAATAAATAATTTTACCTTATATGTCAAATAGTTGTCAGAGCAATTTAAAATACAAACTTTCATGGCCTACCTAGGTAAACTGTAAATTAAGCCGGTGGTTTACTGTAGATAGTATTTAAAAACAGGGAAAAAATTAAAATTCGTTTGTATTTAAAATACGGTGGCAAATGCGTATAGAAAAATGTATGGACATTTCGTAGGTAAATTATTGGTCTATTTAAAAATAGGATAAAATACGGTATGTTGTATTTAAAAAAATTGAGTTTTAATGATTATTTAATATCGGTAAAATAGCAAATTTTTTGGGACATCCTGTAGCATATATTGCTATAGTAGCATGTAGATTTTTTAAATACATGCATTGTCTAACTCAATAAAAAATTTCTAGTATCCAGATCGGTTAGGCACGTAAATATTAAACCTATTTAACATTATAATTTTCCTTAAAAAAAATAGTAATTAATTATTTTCTTAGAAACGGTAAGATATAGGTATAGGAAGATGTTAATAAAACTTACTAAGAATTCTGTGTAGAATCCGAATGTGCAATAAAAAACAGGGTGTTCCATTTAAAATTACAATGTTGCCGTTGGTTTCAGTTTGATCTGGCAACGCTGCACTTGCCAAAATATTTTTAAAATGTAGCTTATTACCTGTTATGGCCGTGTGCCAAATTTCAAAAAGTTCTTTTTTTGGTTTTTCCCGGGAACTTTTAATATGACACTCAACGTGAATCACCCTGTATATATATATATATATATATATATATATATATATATATATATATATATATATATATATATATATATATATATATATATATATATATATATATATATAATTTTAGAAAATTTTATAAAAAGTTCTGCATGGTCCAAAACCTAAAATGTAACTGTCAGATATTAAATTTTTGCAGACGTATACGAGGTTTGTCAAAAAATATGATTTTTGCCCAAGAGTAAACTACCTTTATTTTTAACAATATCGAAAATTGTTATTAAAAAAAAAGTTGATCAGAACCAAAAATCCCGTTTAAATATGCAATTATGCCCATTTACGACATGAAAAATTAGGGTGTGTCAGCTTAAGTTCTGTACATATGGGAAACTTTTTTAATATTAATGTAACGAAAAAAGTTACTACTCTTATAAAAAGTTCTGCTTACTGAACAAATAATATTGGACTATTCAAACTTAAGATAGTATGTACAGGATGATCAAAAAATTAAAAAAAATACAAAATTGACCTAGGAGAAAAGTACTCTTAATTTTAATTTTAGAGCAAAATGGAATAAGAAAATGTTGATTGACATTAAAAATTATATCTGTTTCTACTTCTTAGTAGACTATTATCGAAAATAAACTTAAAAATTTAAATATTAATTTTTATTATATAAATTATATTGCCATATCTAGCACCTGAATTTGAATTTTAACTGTCAGCTATGTTATTTGTCTAAAAACATCAGTTTGAATATTACTTACTTAGATAAATATGCCGTTGAAATTGAGTATGCAAAATAAAATTGAAATAATTTTAATTGTTGGTGACAATTACAAAACGTATCGGGAAACTGCCGAAATTTTTAACTACCGACATCCTGATAAAATTATTTGTTTCAGAACAGTAGGGAATTATAGTGGCTAAATTCAAGACCTTTTGGAAGTGTCGAAAATATCTACAAAGAGAAACGTAGACCAAGCGGTTGCAAATAATGAAACTGTGAACCAAGTAATGTTGTCTGTAGTAGAAGATCCTAAAAAATCATTGCGAAAAAGGTCAGCGACATTACCAAATGATGTAGGGAAAACTACGATTTCAAAATATATTAAAAAGAAAAGCTACATTTCGGCCTTTCAAACCAGAATTTATTCATAGTTTGAAGCCAGGTGATTTTGAAAGACGCTTAGAATTTTGTTTTTTAATACAAGGAGAGTTAGAAAATAACCCTTTTATGACAAGAGATATAATTTTTACCGACGAAGCAACCTTTACCTCGAATGGGACTGTAAGTTCACAAAATTGTCGGTGGTGGAGTGACCTTAATCCAAATTTCACTATACAGACAACGTGATCAGTACTCATTTAAAACAAATGTGTGAATTGCGGAATTTACAAAAATAGAATATTAGGACCTTTTTTTTCGACAAAATTTAAATGGTGAACGTTATTTGCATTTTTTTTAAATACTTATTTGTTTAATTTTATTCATGGACTTCACATAGCCGATGAGACTACGGATATGGTACCAAACAAGATGGTGCACCATGCCACAGTACAAGGGATGTGAGACAATACTTAAATACCCTTTTTAATGGGAAAAGTTATCGACAAATATTCAGTCTTTTTTGGCCCGCTAGGTCTCCTGACTTGAGCCCTCTCGATTATTTCTTGTGGGGCTACTTAAAACAGAATGTATACAAACAAAGGCCATTTCAAAATTTGGATCATTTAGAGAGGGTAATAAGAGAGACAATTACAAATATAACTCCTGCCATGATTAGAAATGTTTTTAAAGAGGAATTTTCTGCAAGAACGGCTAAATGTATCGAAATGGAGGGAGGATATGTTTGAGGCAAATGTACAGTGAGGGAAAGTTAATAAAAAAAAATTATTTAAATTAATAATTTAATGTTTATTATTATTAAAAATTATATTTTTTGAAAAGTCAAATTTATTTTTAATAATAGTCTACTAAGAGTAGAAACAGATATAATTTTTAATGCCAATCAACATTTTCTTATTCCATTTTGCTCTAAAATTAAAATTAAGAGTACTTTTCTTCTAGGTCAATTTTGTATTTTTTTAATTTTTGATCAACCTGTACATACTATCTTAGATTTGAATAGTCCAATATTATTTGTTCAGTAAGCAAGAACTTTTTATAAAGAGTAACTTTTTTTCGTTACATTAATATTAAAAAAGTTTCCCATATATGTACAGAACTTAAGCGGACACACCCTAATTTTTCATCATAAATGGGCATAATTGCATATTTAAACGTGATTTTTTGGTTCTGATCAACTTTTTTAATAACAATTTTCGATATTGTTAAAAATAAAGGTAGTTTACTCTTGGGCAAAAATCATATTTTTTGACAAACCTCGTATACGTCTGCAAAAATTTAATATCTGACAGTTACATTTTAGGTTTTGGACCATGCAGAACTTTTTATAAAGAATAAAATTTTCACAGGAAATTAATAATAAAAAAAAAATTCCCATTTGTGCAGAACTTAAGCGGACACACTGTATATATATATATATATATATATATATATATATATATATATATATATATATATATATATATATATAAATAAATATATATATATATATATATATATATATATATATATATATATATATATATATATATATATATATATATATATATATATATATATATATATATATATATATATATATATATATATATATATATATATATATATATATATATGGGGTGTTTCAAATGCGACTATAGGAGATAATTGAAGATGGTTAAATTGGGGGCAAGTTGGGCATTTATGTGACCAACAATATACCGTTTAGAAAGTTTGAAAATACCGAGTAATTCCGGAGATATCCGGAAAAAAACGAAATTTTTGGAAAATCGTTTTATTTTTTCCCTGGGTTTTCTTTTTCAACGAATTCCAAAATAAATAATACATTTGCATTGTCACTTTTTCCCGCTCTATCGAATGGTGTTCATAGTTTTTGCAACTCGACGTTTCGTTTTTGCGTAACCATCATCAACATTTTTTCTTATGGACGCCATATGGGAATTCCACAAATTTGGATGGCCCTTTTTATCACATTTTCAACGATGTATCATAAGTTACCCTTGTTGCCTGGAAAATCCGAAAAATTAACTAGAATATTTTTATAACGTAGTTGGCTTTGATTTCTCAAATCGGTGACGTGTAAATGACATTCTGTGTTTACTGTCAGTTGTGGTGTCGTTAAAAATGGAATTCACCAATGAAGAAAAACGAGATATGAGTAAAACTTTATTACAAGAATGATAGGAACAGTGTGAAAACATCGGAAGTGTATCTTAACTCTTATCCCGAGAGACGACAACCTCATCGAACTTTATTCCGAATATTGGATGAAAACCTCGCTGAGTATGGTTCGTTTGAAAAGCCTGAGACAAAAATGGGACAGAGATGGATGAGGAAAGTAAAGAAAACATCGTAAATGAGGTATAATTAATGTTAACATTCGTTTTAGGACGCAAAGTACCTAATCGATTATCTATTCGGAAAAAGTTGACGAACGCGGCAATTTTCAAATACATACCGGGCAGCCGTCGACTTTATGACTTAGTTCGAATTTAGGAACTAAGTTGCTTTGCGATCAACTGTAAAAAAATATTAAACCGTTTATGAAAAACTAATACATATTTTGTAGATAAATGCGAATCCAGGTAAATCCACATGGCAGATACACTGATTTGGATGTTTCTTAGCACACGTCTGTTTGGAGAGAGAGATCAGGAAAAGTGGTTTCAAATGCTACAAAATCCACATATCGCAAAAACTGCACCCTGGTGATTCTGAAAGGCGATTACAATTTTGTGATTGGCTACAAAGGCAACCTTGATTTTCCAACTTGTCTACAGAAAATGTTATTTGGACAGATGAGAGCACTTTCACCAATTGTGGAATATTTAATCGAAACAATGAACACATTTGGAGCATAAACAATCCCCGGCAGTTTCGAGAATTACGACCCCAAGTGCGATTCAGTCTTAATGTCTGGGCAGACATTTATAAAAATAGAATTTTGGGACCTCATTTTTTCAACGGAAATTTGAACGCTGAAATGTATTATCAGTTTTTGACGTCAACTTTTGAAGACTATTTGGACGATTTACCATTAGCAAACTACAGCAGTATTTGGTTCCAACACGATGGTGCTCCACCTCACAACACAAGACAAGTATCTGATTATCTTTCCGAAAGGTTTGGTGACAGGTGGATTGGGAATAATGGGCCGGTAAGATGGCCAGCTAGGTCGCCAGATCTCAATGTCCTCGATACATTTTTATGGGGTACGTTGAAAAACCGAATTTATGGACAAGGCGAATACCAAAATATCGAGGAACTTCCAACTCAACATCGTTAGGGAGTTTGGAAGATTAGAAGAGGAGAGAAATAAATCAGCGCAGTTAATAACATACAGAGAAGAGTGGCGATTTGTTTTAGAAAATGACAGGCAGCATTTTGAACATTTGTTATAATTTTTTAGTTCTAGTTTTTAGTAATTTTCTGTTATTTAAACCATTCGGTTGTCATTTTGTTGTCTAGAGGCTTTCAAACGAATCATACTCAGCGAAGTTTCTATCCAATAATTTAAATAAAGTTCGATGAGGTTGTCGTCTCTCGGGATTCGAGTTAAGATACACTTCCGATGTTTTCACACTGTTCCTATCATTCTTGTAATAAAGTTTTACCATATCTCGTTTTTCTTCATTGGTGAATTCCATTTTTAACGACACCACAACTGACAGTAAACACCAGAATGTCATTTTTACACGTCACCGATTTGAGAAATCAAAGCCAACTACGTTATAAAAATATTTCACAGTTAATTTTTCCGGATTTTCCGGGCAACAAGGGTAACTTATGATACATCGTTGAAAATGTAAGATAAAAAAGGGCCATTCAAATTTGTGGAATTCCCGCCAAAGGCGTCCATAAGAAAAAAAAGTTGATGATGGTTACGGAAAAACGAAACGTCGAGTTGCAAAACTATGAACACCATTTGATAGAGCGGAAAAAGTGACAATGCAAATGTATTATTTATTTTGGAATTCGTTGAAAAAGAAACCCAGGGAAAAAATAAAACGATTTTCCAAAATTTCGTTTTTTTTCGGATATCTCCGGAATTACTCGGAATTTTCAAACTTTCACAAACGGTATATTGTTGGTCACATAAATGCCCAACTTTGCCCCAATTTAATCCATCTTCGTATCTCCTCTCGTTTCCGAGATCCCAATGGTGAGAGTCGAATTTGAAAACACCCGGTATATATATATATATATATATATATATATATATATATATATATATATATATATATATATATATATACATTGATGATATTTGGGTAAATCATTTTTGAAATATTTTATCTTAAATGATAAATAAATTGAAAAAAATCATATTAGTATCAAGATAGCTATGAAAAAAATAAAATTGTTATACTAAATTTGACGTCTGAATATTGTAAGAAGTTAAAGTTAATCATTTTAACTATTAAAAATAAATTATATTGCTTTCTTGATGGGTTACTCAGAACAACTAAAAATCGCTATTATCTTCTTAATAGCAACAATAATATTATGACGACAGTGCAAAGGGAATATCACTTATAAATGTCCTTAAAAACAGGTACCATTTTTAGACACTATTAATTATAAATTAAGAAAGTGTAGTGAACGGAAAAACTTAAAAATAAAGAAAAGTACTGTAGAACGAAATGAAAACGAAGATTTGGATATCCTTGTTTTTTTTTCCAGGATAATTATTATACTTTTTCTATTGAGCTAGCACTAACTACTTTTAATAATATTAGAAAATCCTAAAATATCAATATCAGATGCGGCATCTGAACCTAATAAAACAGATTATAAAATTTATTCAACCTTAAAATTTTACAAATTTTATCCTTATAAATGTATGTCCGTCCAGAATCTTTCTGAACAAAACATGAGGACCAAACTGAGTATGCATTTGAAATAGCTAGGTTTATGCAGCATGATCCAGAGTTTTTAAATAAAATTCTATTCACCGACGAGTGTTCCTTTGCTATAGCAGGCATATTTAATCGCAAAAATAAATATTATTGGTTCAGAGAAAACACTCACCAAATTCCAAATTTATCATCATAAAAATTTTATTGTTTCCATGGCTTTCTTGATGCTAATATAAAACTTTTATGCAATTTATTTATAATTTAAGCTAAAATATCTCAAAAATGGTTCACCCAAATATCATCAATGTATATACAGTAAAGCGCAGACCACTGCGAACATAGGACGATCCTAGACGATTTTGGATGTACCTAAAAACGCCGCACGCATTGCTTATCGATCAATAATTTTCCAGCGAACAATTCAATACGTTTATTTCTGAAATAGTTCTTTATTATCGAACGCTCGACAGCAATAGTTGTATTGTGTCGATTATTTGCGACCAAAAAGTTTTTTTTAATAATAGTTATTAATAATGGATGTTTACGAACTGGAAGACAAAATTTAAATTATTGAATGGAATCACCGTGGAAATCCTGTTAGGGGAATTGGGGAAGTATTTAATAATTTGGCTCTAACCGAGCCGACTCCCACGATTTCCACCTATTTACCGAATCATTAAAAACTTTCTGACATTTGGTTGTTTAACTCCAAGAAAAACATAAACATGATAGTGCCTCAGAAAAAACAACAAAAGGGAAATGAGAAAGAAATTATGGTAGTGGCAAGTAAGTTATTAAAAATCCTACAGTTTCCATTAATACAATTGCAGAACAGGTTTTTTTTGAGAAGAAGATCAGTGGAAAGAGTGCTGAAAAAATTGATACCGATCCTACAAAGTAAGAGAAAACCAATTAAATTTTCCCTGATGATCATTTTTAGACGAAGGCAATTTTTGAAACTGTAATGGGCAAAATGAAAAATAACAATAGAAAATATTTATAAGAAACATTGTTTTTACTGATGAATCGACATTTTTACTTCAACGATTTTTTTTTCTGAGGTCACGTAAAATCATAAATTTATGGTTTCCAGGAGAATAGGGCTAATAATCTACAAGAATTGCAATTACAAATTGGGAATTGGGAATTTGGGATTATTACCCTTAACATTCTAGCAAATGTCAGAAGGCGTTTTTATGACAATCTTGGTTATTGTTTGGCTCAAGAAGGTGGTTTATTTGGATCATCTTTGATAACTTGCAAAAGTTTTTCTTTTTTTATTCTATGTAATGCAACATTAAATTATTTTCTTAAAAATATCTTCTACGTTCCATTATTTATTTGAGAAAATTATTTTATTTTATTTAGGAAAAACTGTTTGGTTTTTAAGCAGCAAACGTTGCAGTCTCGTAAGCCACTAATTTTAAATTTATGACTGATAAGAAATCCGATCAGAAGTCGGTTGACGCTAGCTAGTCTCCTACTACTTGCCTATAAACACTGCATCCTCTTACTGAAAATAAAAAACGTAGTAAACAACTAAACTGGACAGATAATTCTTCCGAATTTATCTCACCGCACTCCCCACCAGTCCTAACCAAAAATGCGCCATGCGTGAGAAAACGAGACGGAAGTTGAGATGCAAACCACAAAATTATTATTGGTATTTTAGAATTGGGTACATCCAAAATTGTCCAGGAGCCTCCTATGTTAGCAATCTTGGTCATAGCTTTACTGTATATATTTAAAATTAGAAAAAATAGATCTTTCGTTGTCACATATTATATACAGGGTGTTCCGTTTAAAAAAGTTGAAGTTGCCTATATTTTTCCATTTTTTAATGTGATATTTTTTTACTGATAATTTCAAAAGATAATATCAAAAAAAAACTACAACTTTTATTTAAAACATTTTTTCCTAACCTCAAAAATAAAGGCTTCAGATGCAACGTAAATATTATCAAAGACCCTGTACACTTCATTTTTGAAAAGACATTTTCAAAATGGTAATGTTTAACAAAAGTGAAGCATCAGCTATTTGAAACTGAAGACTCAAACAGTGTGCAAAATCGAGGAAGGAAGGCATTTTTTGTGCAAAGTTAATCGCATAAAATAAAAAAAATATCTTAAAAATTAAACGTTTTGAGCAAGAAAATTCACTAGAATTGGTTTTTGGTCGTCCAAACTTTCCATCCCTGAACAAGATGCTGCTTGGTTGGAATACTTAAGAAATAATTCATTTAAAATCACCTCGAGAGATGCTCTACTTTAACATAGGATTTTTGGGTTTGCAACCAACTTCTATTAAGAGAATCAAATGTTCTGAACTAAAAAGCAGTTTAGCTGCAAAAAAATGTTTCTTGCTGAAAAACGGCGACAATCCCTGGGTAATTTTTATTTTAAAGTATGTATACCGCGATTTCCAATTTTTGAAACAGAGTAGCTTTTACTGACAAAAAGATATTAGGGTCGACTTATTTATTATATTTATTTACATATTACAGCGTCTCCAAGATAAAGAGGGCCAGTATGGAGATCCTCGAAACAGTAATAAATAGGTGGGTAGTTTAAATTTGGCAAAGTTGCGTATTGCTCAATAATATATCGTTGAAAAATTGAACTTCTACTTTCAGGAATATGGTCGAAATACTCAGGAAATTTCCGATTTTTGTTTTAATTTTTGAGTTTATTTCATAAATTAGAAAAAAAATAAAAATACATTATTATTGGAACTTTTTTGCGCTTTATTTATTGGCAAAGTCAACAATTTCTTAAAAACACCCAGGACCTTATTTAAAAAAAAAATAAACTTGATAACAGTTTAACGAAAACGAAACGTCGTAAGAAATTTTTGACTTCACCAATAAACAAAGCACAAAAAATTTCAATGAGAATGTATTTTTAGAATTTTTCCTTTTTTTTGGAAATAAACTAATTACAAAAATAAAAACCAAAATCAAAAATTTCAGTTTTTTCACTATATTTTTTGGCAAATTTAAACTACCCACACCCACCTATCTCTTACCGTTTTGGAGATCCCCATACTGGCCCTTTTTATCTTGGTTTCGCTGTATATTCTTGCCTGACGCTAATGCTTTAGATTTTTTAGAACCTATGACATGTGATAACATCCAAAAAACAATCAGTTTAAAAGCCTAGGTTTTACATAAAAATGAGGAAAGTTTTGTGTCTAATACTTATAAAGGTACACACCAAATCATTTAGCCCAGCTGCTGCGCGTGACGTGTTCGTTATTGCTAAGCCGCGCAGAGAAGTGAATCCAAATCGGTGCGCGCGGCAAGGCAAGCACTGCATTAGTCGAACCAGTTAAAACTATTGTTATAATTTATGTGACTTCGTGCGCTGAAACATTAATTCTGTAAACAGTTACCAATGGATTAGCACAACATAACCTGTAAATGGGGAAAATTTATAAACAGAGAAAAGTTTTTTGTCATTTAAATTGTTGGGTGTAGGTAAATAAATGTTATTAGTAAGAGCAGATATTGCATTAGGAAATTTGCATGGACTTGCCAATTCCCAATATATCTACTTTTAGCTTACTTTAACTTTAAGGTAGTAGTTATTTAAAAATAACGTCCGTGGTGGCACTACCGCGTTGTCTAAAAGGTGCTGTGAAATGCAATATTTGTATGTTTCAGTGTTAATTAATTAATACGACAACGTTGGATGAACAACTGGGAAGAAATGGGTTAAACACCCGGAAAATCCGGCACTCACGGTACTTTGGTACTTAGGTTTATATATGTATATATAATCCGTAGGATATAATATACATATATAATAATCCTTCGTGAGCTGTCATAAAGATAAAAAAAAAAAAAACTAACGACGTCTGATATAACAGACCATTATCATACTTCTTTAACATACACATTTTAGCATCACAATAGAGTGTTTTTAGCTATCTAGAGCCCTCTTTTTCCGCCTTATGTGGGTGGCAAAATAAAAAGAATATACCATAAGCTTTCAGAAAACTATTTTCAAGCAGTAATGCGGGAAGTTTCATCTACCTTATTCCTAATACAAAGGTAATAATTATTAAATTAAATTAATTAAAGATTCATTATTTTATATTTTATGTGCCCATTTTAATAGGTCTTTTATATAATATAACAAAAAATGCTGTTAAAGAAAAAATCAGCCAAGGAAAGCATAAATGCAAGTTTAAAAAAAAATAAAAACGGTCCAAATTAAGTAACATCAAAAATATATGTAACATGTAAAAACTGTTCAATAAAATTTACTATAAAAACTTTAGGTTTGAAAAAAGATCTAGGTGTTGTGTTTAAGGAAACCCTTTTACCAGTCAAACAGTGGAGCTTTATCGTTTTTTCCTCAAAAAACAAACATTACATGGGTTTTTGAAAAAAAAAATGAAACTCCAGTTGCTATTACTCCGCAAATAAATAATTTACTTATGTAGCGTGCTGTCATTTGAATTTTATTCTTTTAGAACATTCTTTATTTCATCTATGTTAGTTTAAAATACAAAAAATTGCTTTATCTCAATTTACCTATTTTGTGACGTTTATCATTTTTTCCTTCGACTCAATTTCTACTGCAGACCAAATGTATGATAAAGAAAAAATGAAATATTGTGGAGAGCTCTTAGAACATAGCATTAACATGTCTAATGTTTACAATAAGCCTTTAGTTTGTTTCACAATAAGAATACATCGGGAAATCCCGATGTATTCTTATTGTCCCGATGACAGTTGTTTAACTGGGATTGTTTAGCATTTGATTTCATCTTATAAATTCAAATACAACTGTGACGTTAAATTATTTGTAACAGATAATGCAGCTTATGGTTGCTTAATTCAGCTAAATCTACTCCACAACGACTTATAAATTAAAAATATTAAAGAACACATTAGCACTTCCAAGTGACATCAGATGGACAGTATAGCAGACTATTTACATGTATATGTAAGTCAACGGGAAAAACAGGTAGGAATATGTGAGGAAAATAAAAAGAAAATAGAACCTAAAACTTATCTTAAAAAATCAACTAAGGATTTTTTAAAAATCTGGAATTCTATAGCCTTGGCTTTGTAAAAAAAAACTTTTCTATGCAATGCAGTAAAAAGTATGAAATACCTAGAATGAGTAGTATATTTGAGGATCACTTAGAATTATCGTTAAGCCAGCCCAGATTTTTTTAAAAATGATGCAAACAACACTAAGGAATTAATATTTTATAGCTTATAAACATACATGTAACTAAATATAAACTAACTGATGTAGAGAATGATCAAGCTTTAAATAATACAAAATAAATGACTAAAAGTATTGAATTACTTTTATTTATTATAAAACTTTAAGCTAAAATAGAACCATTTTTACTAATGTTTTTAGAGAAGGTTTAATCAAATGTAACAGTGTTGGATTTCACAAAGTAAGCATCCCTAATTTTAAACATCTGTTACCTATATTAAAGCTGAGTGATGTCAAGTGATCAGCATTGGAAGAAAGGGTTTTTTTGCAGTTAGGCTTATTTACTGGAATATCAAAAATAAATTAGGAGTAGAAAAAGCAAAAAAACTAGTATTCTTGTAAATCCTACAATAAAAATTGAACATGGACGTTCATTACCTTATATTTATGTAATAACAGTGGTTTAACCCAGTTTTTTATTTTAATTTTTTAAATTTAGATCATTGCTCAAAATCAAAAAAAAAAAAAAATAAATTTAAATCACTGAATTAGACTTGCATTTTAAATGAAATGAACTAAATCGATTGAACCCTGGTACAACCGCATGGGTGCACAAGAACCATAGAAATAGTTCCAGCAAATTTATTCTTTTGACAAAAGAATAACCACTTAAGTTACCAATAAAATTGTTTCTTGTTAAAGACTAAATTAATTTGCTCATTTTACAAGTCTGATTAGTAGGATATATTTAAGACTGTAACTGGCACCTAAACAATTTGTTTTGTTTTAGGCGACTTAAATAAAAAATTGAAAAAAAAGTTCAATATTTATTAAAAAAACTGAGTGTTTTCCTGATTCGGAAATTACTGAGCAATTTTACAACACATTATTGCATTGGCATAAATTGACTAAAAGAAGTGGAAGGCCCCAAATGCTTAATTTAAACATTTAATAATATAATATAGGTAAAAAATAAATTATTTAATTTGTTTTAAAAAATGTAAGGGTCTGGGGCACTATTCTTGGTCATTCGCATCTTTCAGGATTTGTCGAATTTTCATTTAATTTATTAACAGATTTGACGGATCTCAAAAGATGCGAATGGCCAAGAATAGCGTCCCTGGGCCTATGCCTTGCCTTCTCCCAAGAATACACAATTAATTATTGCTAATAATTTAAAATTGTATAATAAATAATTTTAAATTATTCACATTTTTAGCTTTGCTAAGAAGGTCCCAAAGTAACTTTACCTTTCTTTAAATTTAATTACCTATGAACAGTACAAGAATTGTAAGTAATGTTATTCAAGGAATCATGGATGTCAATGAACTTCTCCAAGATTAATTTTACATCAATTATCTTTCACACGTCTTTGTGGTACCACTTCTGCTTAATAGAAAAACCAGGAATTCCAGAGAATTGTAATTAATTAATAAATTCTATTTTGATAAACAAGGCGATCAAAACAAATTACGTCAGACATACCTTATTGTGGGTTGGGCATGCTTCTATTTTCTTCAAGGTTTATAAGAATCCTTACTTCTAGTTTTCTATAATTGGGTTGCCACAACTTGGCAAATGTTCCAAATGTATTTTACCACTATTATTTACAAAAAAAAAATATAGAAAACAAACAAAATTTGTAAAACTTATTACAACCACAGCTCCAAAACCAAACGACGGACGACAGTATAACCAAAGTATAACTAGATAACTACCAGTGTCACCAAAGTGTCACCAGATAAATCTCGAAAAAATTCCCTGTTCTTTGGCCGAAAAAATTCCTAACATTTTTAACACACATTGACCTTTGAGCATATTACGTAAGTGCAGCATTATCGCGATAAGTCTACAACCTTTCTCTATCACTGTGCGTCTGCTTCTAGCAAGTATATGATTGAAGCATGAGAGAGTTAGTTTCTTCAAGCATATACTGCCTAAAGACAGCATTATCGCGATAAGTCTACATCCTTTCTCTATCACTTTGCGTGCATCTTCTTAGGCCCGGTTGTACAAGCAATGGTTCAACAGAAGTTTTCTTGAACTGCAGTTCACTGTTGAACCCAGTTCAGAATTGAGTGTTGTACCATGCAGGTTTACCTAAACTTTTGCAAAGCCCACAAAGAAAAGAAGAAAAAAATTGCCACAACTTAACCTAATCAAGGAGATTTTATTAAAAAAGACAACTTAATAATAATTATGAGTATGTATTTGTATTGTATTTGTTTTTTTGTTTAATTTTACATTTTTTTCAATCACTACTTAAAATAAATCGCAGATGCTAAATAGCTACATATTGTATGAAAAAAATAAATCCTTTTTTGTTTCCTGTAATTTTCTGCATCTGCCGTTCCAGGAGATTGAATTTTATTATTTTGCCACCATGGCTCCAATGCTAAAAAATCCTCGCCTCACAATGGTAATTTCAGATTCAAAACATTTTTATCAAAATATTTTTTTAACTTGCCGTTGACTTGTCAATACCTCCAAAACCTCAAACAACTTGTAAAAAACTTCCAGTGCCTAGAAATCGAGGAATGCATACCATTTCAGTAGCAATTAGTGCATGGTTTCTAAAAAAAATAACTAGAACATTTAAACCTAAAATTAAATGTAATTAAACAATATAAATCTTACTTATCTGTAACAGATGAAATTTGTGTTTTTTGAAAATTGTTTTTTTAACCTAAATTCCTTAAATTATTTGTCATTTTCAAATACAAATGATCCGGTCTACTTGAGCATATTTATGGGGCTAGAGTGTGCAGCATTAATAAGTTATTCGAAAATCCTTGTCGTCTACATACCTTTCTACAAGATATCATTATAAAAACCGAATAGGTGCTTTAAAAATATAACAACAAAATATTTAAAACACAAGGTGATCTGAAGCATGAGGTTAAAAATTTCTAAAAGGAGTTGAACTCATCTTGAACGACCATATACTGACGTTCAAGACAACCACATTATCGTCTGAATAAGCTTTCTACGATTTTTTTCCGTTGAACCGATGATCAGCGTCACTTCGGTTGAACGTCCATTGTACATCTTCTTACTCTCTGGCACGGCCAAGTAGCAAGGCTGCCTCTAGCAGGTATATGATTAAAGCATGAAAGAGTTACTTTCTTCGAGCATATATAATATCTGCCTAAAGGCAGCCATGCAGCTAGGCCGTACGAGCAAGTGTGCGAGAGAGAAAGTGCCTCTCTCGCTCTGCGTGCTGATTGGTCGGCCGGGGTGGATAAAACTTATTGGCGTTTACTCCCTCGCATGCTTGTACACCCAGCCGACTAATCAGCACGTGGGGCAAGAGGGAAAAGTTATACACCTTTTCTTTTCTCTCGCACGCTTGTTCGCACGGCGAATAGAGAGGTTACCTCTAGAAGGTAAATGTATAAAGGTGACTTCGAAAAGTCTCACAGAAAATGTGGTAATTCGGCCTTCGTCCAGTTAAGTTCGAGTATTGAAAATTACATAGCTTTTTTCGGAAAACGACCGCTGCCAGCGCGAAAAAACGGAGTTTTGCTCTCAAAGACCAAAGGGGAAACCACTCTACGTTAAAATTTAATCTCGCCGATTTTGATAGTTTTTTGGATAAGGGAGTTTTTTAAGGGGCTGTTTGTGTATTTGTTTAATATGTAGGGTATATAAAACTGCTTAATCAGTGTATGTTCCCATTTAATTGTAACAAGTTTCAGAAGGGAATTTTGGGAAAGAGAGTTCAAGTATTATGTAACGTATTTTTTGGAAAAGATTTTTGACCCCCCCTCCCCCATGAAACGAGCCGTGACGTTTTTCTGTACCCCCTCCCCCTATTAAAACGTTACGTAAACACCAAGTGACCATTTTTTACCTTAAAAGTCGTAAAAACAATATTACGTAACGCGTAGTTCAAACAACGCCCTCTTGCCCCTGTAACGCATCGTACAAGACCCCCCTTTCCCCAAATGCATTTTACTTGAACGCTATCGATATTTGGTATCGATCCGTATCATAAAAAAATATCGATACAGTTAAATATCGTTGTTAAAAAAATCGATACATTTACGATCCAGTCTTCCCAGGCACTTTACGGGAATATTTATTTCGCTATCAATACAGCGACCTACAAATTGGCGCGAGCGCTATTTGCTTTGAAATAACTAGAGCCCGCCACAACTTTTTTAAAATGGATCGAATATTGTTTCGATCCCAAAAAGGAAATGTATCGATACCACGAATGTATCGTCTTTAAAAAATATCGATACAAAAATATCGGGTATCAAAAGCGAAAATATCGATACTCTAATATATCGTATCGCACATCCCTAATTTTGAGGTTAGTCCACGTCAAGGGTTGTAACTTAGACAAGGGTTGTAAACTGTTACGGGATTCGGCAGTGCGTGCTAGAGTAGTGTTTGTTCGTTGCCCTGGTCAGTGCTGCGTTGTGTTAACATCTGCCGACAGCGATAGAGTGTTCATCTCTTTGTGTGCGCTTATTCCAACCAGCTTTCCGCGCGAATTAGAGTTTTTTTTGTGATTCGAGAGCTTTATTTTTTTTGAGCCTTCAGCTCCACATTAGAGTAGTTTGTTGTTATTTTTCTGTTTTTTGTTATTGTTAATTTTATAGGAAGTTCGGTCAATTAGTGTTAAGTTTAACCCCACGGGGAGTAACCCCGAGTCAGGGTTATTTGTTAATTCTTTTTTTTGTAAACAAAAATTAGTTATTTTGATTTTGGTATTTTGAATTAAAGGGTCCGGGTGTAGTTTAGCTCCATTCGATTTGAAAAAAAAAAATTTACAGAAAAAAAGAACACATTTTGTTTAGTAGATTTCCAAAAAAAAAAATGAAAAATGCATTTTTGCAGAGAAAAATGAAATTAAAAGTCGAAAAATACTATGTCTTTAGGTTAAGTAAAAGGCCAGAATTTGCGACGTTGTCGGATCAAAAAATTGTTCGACGGCGCATTTATGATAAAGAAATTTTACAATTTAATGGGGGAAAAACCTAAAAATAATCAAAAACTAACCAAAACTAGGTAATAGTTTGAAAGTTGTTGTTGGTTAGTTCTGATTTTTGTTTCTATAAAAAACTTCATTTCTGGTAAATGGGAAAAAAACAAACCTTTAATAATAACAAATTATTAGAAAACATCTGGCAACATTGCTTTTTAAGGAGGAAACCTCAAGGGTGATGAACTTAACAAGGGTGCTCGATCCCATTTAAGCCCATATACATCAATTTAAATGTCAATTCGGTATTTTGACGTAATCCGTTTGCCTGTTTGTTTTTTTTTACAAGTAGTATAAAGTCTAAATTTTTAAAAAAATTATACATTACAGTTCAATAGTAAGTGGGATATCCAAAATAGTTTTTAAAAGTTGAATATTTAAAAATAATTAATAAAATAAATCTACCTTCTGGGCAAAATGGGCAAACGGGTGACGTCCAAACATAACCTATATCTGCGGACAAATAGTAAAAATCGAGCACTCCTTGTTAAGTTTCCACCCTTGGGAAATCCTAAACAAAATGACATCGTATCATTCTTTTTGTAGGTATTCTTTCTCACTTTTTTCTGTTGGTCAGCCATATTAGTTTAGTATATTTTATATGGAAAATAAAGAAATTATTTTATTTTGTGTTAATATGGTGAAAATTAATTTTTTTCCCGGCCCTTTGTTTTATAATGGTGTAACAAATAACTGAAAAAAAAATTATATCAAAATATTGCTGTTTAAAAATGGAGCTAAAGTTCACCGAAACCGAAAGTGTAAAGAAAATGTCGAATAGTAGATTTGATGAAGTTTGTGATGATTAAATGGATTTGTTAAGAATAAAGTTTAGGCACATGATTAAACAAAGTGTTTTTATAAAGAAAAGCCCGGAGAGATGAACACCCTAGGCACTCACGACCCACCGGTTTCGGCGTCGCGGCTTCCTCGGGAAGTTGCTTCTGCCGGTGGTGGAAAATCGGTCCCTTGGCCCACCATCTTTCAGCCGTCGCCGCCGATAGGGTGACCGGGTAAATTCGCCGTAAGCGACCGGGGTCCAGGGGCTTCCCATTCTGCTGCTCGGGTGCGGAGCAGAACCCTGTATCACAGACGACAGCGTCGCAAGCAGAAGGTTGGGTTTCGCCGCGCTACCCCCCCGCGACAGTAATGGGAATAAACAGTATTTTACAGAGCAGGGGGCAAGGTTAGCATTGGGGCAGTTAAATCGCGATTCCCGACGCAAACCGTATTCCAGACCAACAAAAGGGGTTGACCGCCTGTTCGGGAGCAAGCATTGGTGGCCCGGACCAGCAGGAGCAGGGTTGAACACTGGGAAAACCCCAATCCAGACACGGTCGAGGACTTTAACAACGGGGGGGCGCCGGGATGTGAATTCCCACTAACGGCCGTTATAGGGGATTGGCAATCCACGGGAACTTCAACCACGCTCCAGGAACAGTCCAACCAGATTTTTTCTTCCCCTTCAAAAGGAGTCCCTACTTGGCGAGTTCGAGCAACGGTTAGAGGGTGAACACCCCCGGAGCGCCAGGAGCGCAGAAGGGGAAGGGAGGCGACCAACGCGGGTTGGGTGTTAGAGGCCCTGACCGGGGGGTGCAACCGGACGGGATGAGGTCCGGGGAAGCCCGAGGTCCCGCGAAGGAACGAGTCCTGCTATGGGGGGGGGCCCCTCTGTTCCCGCCAAAAAGGGATGTGCAACCAGTGGGCGACACTTTGGGGAAGACGAGGAACGTGGTCGTACATCAGAACCTGGTATTAAAGCACCGGAGAAGCCCCATTTGGAAGTGGCGTGGGCCGGGGACTATGCAGCTAGTCCATATAATGCCGGCACGCAGCAATACTATACGGACTTTGAGATCCCTAAAACCGTGGCTACCAATGGAAGACACTGGGCA
>JAHBCN010001191.1:0-126905 GCA_019359885.1 Listronotus oregonensis
ATTTATTTTTTATAATATATATATATATATATATATATATATATATTATATATATTTAAAAAAATTTTATATAATTTATATATATATATATATATATATATATATATATATATATATATATATATATATATATATATATATATTATATATATATATATATATATATATATATATATATATATATATATATATATATATATATATATATATATATATATTTTTATTTTTTTTTTTTCCCGCCAGGGGGGCTATTCCTTCCAAATACAGCCATCGACAGTCAACATAAAATTCTTTAAACCTCCATAGATTTTCAGGAAAATTTGAAATTAGCTTTATAAGTGACATGAACGAACGGGAAAGATACGTCACGGTCTCATATGGCAAACCCGTATAAAACCGTGACGTATCGGTGTCATTCTAACAGCGTTCGATCTCTACTTAACTTGCGCTTCTTGCATTTTAGGTGTGGCGTTTTGCAAAAAATTAAAAGAAATGCAAATTAAAGCATGAAATGTAACTCTTATCTAGATGAGTAGAATATATATTCTGTAACATTTTAAAGCATGATTTATGATTTCCATCAATTTTTCAACATTTAGGGACCATTCCTTAAGTCCAAAAATTATGGAAAAATTACACTAAAAATGTGTTTGCTGCTTAATTATCATTTATTGATTTATTGCAAATTTTTAACCCTTAAAAACCACCACTTATCTTAAAATTAAAGAAAAAAAAATTAAGCGCTTTTATCATTTCAATAAGGTATTTATGACTAAAAATGTTATTGTCTGAATATGAAAAAAATATTTATTTGATGTGAAAATTCGACCCTTAAGATTTAAGATCATCGATATTTTAACTTTTTAAAACCCTTTATATTTAAAAGTTAAAGGGTTAAAGGACTCGGGTTAGATAATCCTCACAATAACATTTAAACTTTTAACGATAATATCTTGGTCGGTTTTTATCCTACAGAAATAAAAAAATATATATATATATATATATATATATTTATAAATATATATATATATATATATATAAAATTTATATTATATATATTATATATATATATATATATATATATATATATATATATATATATATATATATATATATATATTTATTTATTTAAAAAAAAAAAATTTAATTTTTGTTTTTTATTATTTTTTACGTATATCTAGTAGATATGATAAAAATAAAAGACATATTTAGAGACATTTGAAAACTTCTGTTTTTAAAAAATCGTACTATTGTAAGTTCATTACTTACACTAAAATAATGTAAATCCTTCAAGGGATACTATAAATTTCAATTTAGGTGGAAGTAGCGTAGGTTTTATTTTTCAGTTTTTCTTTAAAAATTTAAGAGCCTTCTCATATTTTCATCATAAGTTGCTTAGTTTTAATGAAATACACCTAATATGAAGCTCATTTAAAAGATCCTTGCATGTAGTTTAAAAAGTTTTTAAAATATTTTTCGAAAATTATATCAGTTTTCCGTTATTTAACGTCGACCGAACTTGCGGTCAAGTACTTAAAAAATATATAAGTCGCTTTAGTTTCACCTTGTTTTTTATTAGCTTTTATTTTGGTAAAACCATTTTTTTTGGAAAACGTATAATTTTAAAGTTATTTGTAAAAACAACGTTTTAAAGCATTGGAAAAATTAACATTTTTAATCGTTAATTAGTCGAAACATATTAACTCATCAAAAAAACTTTATGGAACAAAAGCTGCTTAGACTTAGCCCCTTTATCGGTTTACCCGGGTTATATTTAATAAAATAATTTCAGCCTTCCAGAAGTGGTGGCATCGGCACTATTCTACACCCAGGGTAAAGTCCTGTAACTAGTCACCAATTTTCACGAAAACCGATGAAGGTTCAAAGAATTCGGAGGTTAAACCCTTCAGTAAATGTTACTTATAATTTTATTAGATGCCGAGAAGAATGTATTTTCGTAAAAACTAATACTTTGACATTTTTTGACATAATTGTGTGCCCTGTTGAAAAAAGTTTTTTTTTAAACAGAATTATTAAAAAAATATATTTTTTATCAATTGGCCCTAAAATGAGATATATTTTCCGTTTATTAAAAAAACTAAATTTTAAAATAATATAAACAGCTGGAAACATATTTTTATTATTTAAAGCTCTTTTCTTTCAATGGCTAGAGCAGCATTTGTGTTGGAACGTGTGGAACTTCATCTACGAGCTGAAAGTTTACTAGGGGTTATTAACAACTTCTGGGATTTTTTACCCTGTTCTTATCATGTTTTTTAAATACACCTTTTAAGTTAACTGTTTGCCAACCCTTGACCCTGTATTTTTTATTATTTTTTTTTTGATTAGATTTTTTTCTATCTGTTTCCACTATATATTTTGTAATACACCTCTTAGTAAAATGTTTGTCAACCGATAACCTTGTATACTAACATTTGTAAATTGTTTTCTACTACTACAAATTATAAATTTGCAATTTTAAAATAATACACCTAAACCCGTAAAGTTTATTTTTCTTAATAAAAAAATGTCTTTCTATTTTTTGCATAGCCTATATTCCCGATAACACTTAATGCTTATCCGGCGTATGTTGTTTTATAATATTTTAAGGCCCCCACAGACTACTGTTATTTTCATCCATTCGTATCGCGGCGATTTGGAACGGCGTGTTGAATCGCCGAACTGTTTTGCCCACACATTACAAGTAATTTGGACCTTTTCTTTGTGCGCCCTACGGTAACGTTATAAAGAAAAAGCTTTTAAATAAAAATAACAAGTATGAACTTGTGCCGCTGTTTCCTTGGCTCCTCTCATGCAAAAAAAAACCGTCAATTTTGAATAAAACTATCAGTAGGAATGCCACGAGTCGAACCGTCGTTCCAAAAACCAAGCGTCAACAGAAATTTTTACCGATGATGCGGCACGATGGTTTTGCCCCACAGACATCGGTTTTTGGCATATTTTACACGCCGATCTGAATCGCGGCGATAGGAATGGATGAAAATAAACGAGTCTGTGGGGCCCTTTATACATAGTACCACAAACAATATAGGCTGCCACAAACAATATAGGCTGCGCCCAGCCTATATTGTTTGTGATAGTACTCAGAACGATTTATTAATTATTTTATACATTTATTTATGTTTTAAACAGGCATAATGTCTATGTTCTTAAATCTGTTTGATATAAGATAATTGCCTAATCGTTTGTCAGCATATCTCTTATTGAAGACAAATACGTATTATATTTTACGACATTAGTCGGATATAGCATCTGTCATTTAAATTATTTTAAGACACAAAAGCGCTGACGGTTGTCTACTGCGAAGCGTGTTATTAGTATGTAACACATCGGCATTTACAAAGCCGTTTACTCCGTAGTACCAGTTGCCATCAGGGTGTAATTGTGCGTCGTAAAACTCGAGATACTTACATCATTCTCTTACGTAACACCTGAGATAGTTACGTCATCTTTCTAATCCATCCTCTTACGTAGGGTAAGTTTCACCCTCATACGTCAAATACTGGCTGATCCGCGGTTTGAAACTGATTAAAGACTTTTTTCTTTATTAAGACTTTCCAAAAATGACGAAGCTTCAAGTCGTTGGGCCCTTGATGGGCCCCAAAATTAAAGCGGTAGTTACTATCTAATGTAGTTAGTGCCAACAGTAGCTAGGGCCTGATGTAGTTATTGCGCATTAGAGCTAGCGCCTAATGTAGCTATTGCTCATGGTAACTAGCGTCATACTTTTTTTAAATATAAGGTTGTGTTGTAGTTCTTCCTCTTGGGATTAAGTCATCTAGTGATGTAAATTTCCGTATCCTTTTGATATTCGGATCATACGTATTCGGAATCAAGAGAGATTCGGATTCAATATGCGAATACGTATCCATAAGAAGTCCTTATAACATAGGCAACCGTAAATATAGAGCGCGGAGTCGCGCACAGCTGATACCGGACGTGAGGAAGGCATAATTGTAGGCATCCATACCTTCGCTCGGCTTTTTGTTCGTGGGCCATCGGTAGTGGTCGTGGGATTCGTTGGAGACGGGCGCGCATTTTAAAATTTAAAGGTTAAGATTCTGTGAGGTTAAGTGGTTAAGTCGTTAAGTAAACGTTTTTAAATCATATTAAATAAAGGATAACGATTGAAATTATTGTCTGGTTTTTTAAATTCAGAACAATGCCAGTTATGTGTTAATTTCCCATTGTGAGAAACTCTTTTCACACAAGCCAGTTTAAATAGACACAGAAAAAACATTCATGGATTATCATCGGCTATAATAGAATATGCTACCAATGTTGGTAAATATAAGTGTTTAGAAGGCTGCGGTACCTCTTTTAAGTTCATTAGTGAACTTCGGTGCCATTTATCTTACAACCATGACCAACCAGAGTTTCTGGCGTTTACTTTAACAACATTTAAAAGCTATGCAGGTAATTAAATGAAAGTACAAATTTTAATCTAATAAATATACTGAATACTGTAGAGATGTATATACATATGCAACAAATTCATATTATTTTTGTTATTTCTTTTAAATCTTAGCACGTTAAAATATATTTCTCCCTTTACAGATTTTCAAGTATGGTTGGAAAATGAGAGTAAACTTTTGCATGTTCAATTCATCAGAAATACGGGAACAAAACGAGCTAATAAAAAACATGTAAAAATATATTTAGAGTGTGTTCGATCAGGTAATTTGCTGTAGGTACATACTTTTTTTTATTATTATATTTTTAATATTTGTAATATGACTCCACTATTACAACTAGTCGAAAAAGAGCACTAAAATCCAAGGTACTTCCAAATTAAATTGTGGTTGTACAAGCCAAATTGTACTCACGCGAAATGTAGAAACCGATGAATGTATCTCTAAATATTTTAAGAACCATTATGGCCACAAAAATGAACTACAGCATTTGAAGATGCTAGAATCTGACCGTCAAGATATTGCTGCAAAATTACTTTTGGGTGTGCCACCGTCCAAGTGTGTTATTTTTTTCTTTCAAATGTCCAATAAATTAAATATCTATGGTTTTTTGTAGAATCCTAGAATCTGCACGGGACAAAATTGGAACTGAACTAAACAGAAGTGATTTACTCTCTCTTCAAGATGTGCATAATGTGAAGAAGTCATTTAAAATTAATATTATGGAAGGTTGTTATCATGAATTAGATTCAGAAAGTGTCCATATTTGGGTTCAAAACTGCCAGACAAGCAAGGATAATCCTATACTATTTTATAAAAAACAAAATACATTATGTCCAGATTCTATATTAAATTCTGAAGATTTTTGCCTAATATTTATGAGCAATATCCAGAGAGATCTCTTCAAAAAATTTGGACATTATGTTATTTGTACGGACAGTACACATGGGCTTAATGCTTATGATTTTGAACTTACAACCCTTTTAGTGATTGACGAGTTCAATTTATGTTTACTAATCGGAAATATACATTAGTTTTTAAACTTTTTTTTCAAAAAATAAGAGACTCTGTTGGAGTTATAAATACTGACACATTTATGACGGACATAACACCTATTTTTTACAATGCTTGGTGTCTTGTTATGGGCCCAGCAAAGAAACAGTTATTTTTTTCCTGGCACTTGGATCGTGCTTGGCGCAATAATTTAACCAAGATCAGAGATGTTGAGACAAAAAAATGGGTTTACCAATCATTAAAATTTATTCAAAGTATCTCTAACATTGAAGAATTTAAAGTGTCTTTAAATAATTTTAAGAATACAGTTTTGGGAAATGAATTTTCAAAAGAATTTGGTCTCTATTTTATAAATAACTATTATTACAATCCTCTGAAATGGGCGTACTGCTTCAGACTGCTCTCTGGGGTTACTACGAACATGCACCTTGAAGCAATGCACAAAGTAATTAAATATAAATATCTTTATGGAAAAAAAATTAAAAGACTTGACAAAACTGTGCACACTTTAGTAAAATTTTTACGAGATATAACATTAGATAGAATAATTAAATTAATTAAAGGTAAAAACACAAGTGATACATGCAAGACATAGGTCGGCATTAAATTCAAAATACGAGATTGAAAATATTGAAACCAATTGTTGGAAATTAACTTCCCTTCGAAGTCCCTATAGATACTACATGGTAAAAAAAATATCAGATGAAATTTGTTGTGGTATTAGGTGCCAATTTTGTAAAATATGTATTCATACTTATCAATGTACATGTACCGAATATAGTATAAAAGCTGTATTATGCATACATATCCACAACATATGTCTGTATTTTGATCATGGTAGCAATCATACTATTATTGAAAGTTCATCTTTAGAAATACAGCAGTTAACTGAAAATATTTCCGTTTTACCAAGTCAAACAAATAATTTAACTCTAATGAAAAAACAGATAATCTCGTCTCTATTGGTAATGGTAAAGGATATTGAAGAAAATGAAAATACGGAATGTCAGTATAAAAATATTCAGCAACATTTAACTGCAATAAAGTCAATAAGAACTTTAACTCCCCAAATTAAAGACTTTGAACAAAAACCGGAGATATTGATGCAACCACCGAATACGAAAATTGAAAAGCAACTTAATTTTTATTCTACAAAGAAAAAGACAATAAAAAAGAATTTCAGTTCTACTAGAAAACCAGACCAAAATGCTGTTGATAAAATAAAAGAAATCATTTCCGGATCTCCGATTATATCCCGAAATTCTCAAAATGATCACTCTTACATGTAGAATTTATTTATTATTGTTTTGTTATAAAAAATCTTTCTTTTTTAATACCTAATGTAAATATTATGATCTAAATAATAATAAATAAATTCATGTTATTTTGGTAAATTATTGTATTTTGAATTCTGCTAAACCCACTTAGAATTTATATCTAAGGTGGTTCCCATAATTACCTAACATCAAAAAAACTATTAATATTTAAATCTTAGTTTTGATTTTTTAAACAGGTATTTTATCTAATCCAGTTAATGTAAAACAATTTTAAAACTCGTTTATTTAATTATATACACATATAACTAAAATATAACATAAAGTCAAAGGTATCACGCAATAATTATATTAATCAACAGATTAATTAAAATTAAAAATAAGGTTAGGAACTTTATATTTCCCGCCCAATTTTTTTGCCGACGAACGAAGAGAGCCGACGCGACGGCACGAGCCGAGGTAAAATATGTATTCTTACATTTATGCCTTCCTCCAGGGGGGGTCACTAAAATAGCAAAACTGTCCACAGACCACATTTGGCAACAGAAGATCTCGGGTGGGCGGGAAACTTGAATTATGAAATATATTTTCAGGTTTTGTGTATACAAACAACCATTATTTCTTATTTTCTAAAAGTAAATAATAATTCCGGCCATTGCGTATGCGCACTAGTATTATTTCATTATCTGTCGTTTAGACATGCTTACCGATTAAAACGTGATTGAAACCAGAAATTTTCATATATTTTGTTTAAATTTAAGTAAGTATTATAATATGTAATTAGCTTTAAAGTTCTAAACACTTTTTACACGATATAATTTATAAATGTTGATGGATAAACTTTTTCTAACCACACTTAATTTTTCAGGACAGAAAATTCCAGGAAAAAATCCATCTGTTGTAGCAGGTTTGTTTTAAAATGCGTAAATCATTATTTTTTCTTACCATTATCTACAAAACAAAGGCTTTATCTTTTTTGTATTTGCTATTAATATGGTAAGTTTTTTAATCATGCTCGAACAGATTTTTGAGATACTCCGCAGACTGCATGTTTTACTGTTTGCAAATTATAATATAATATAGTTTTTAAAAGTGCTTAGGAATTGTTTAGCAGTTAGTGGTGGTGAAATGTTAGTAGATAGCTTTAAAAGAGTATTAAGCATGTCTTAAGGTCATTTTATGATTTGCAAATTTTAAAAATTAAAATAAAGTTAACAAATTATCCAACTAATATTCAAAATTTTAACTTCTTATTGCCTTGAGTGTTTATAATAATGAAAAGAAAAGCCTTTTTTTTTTGTTTTTCTATTCATGATTTAAGTAGGTGAGGTGGGATTAATTATGTAATTTTTAATGGAAACCCTTTATCTGACTGCAAAAATTACAACCCTCTTCACTCTTCAAGATTATTTTACCAATGAGTTTTTTGCAAATTATTTAAACTATCAAACCTTATATTGGTAAAATCATATTGAAGAGTGAAGAGAACCTTAGATTTTGGTAGTTAAACACAGGGTGTTTCAGAAATTTGTTGTTTTTTTATAGAAAACTTTAATATGTTACAGTGTGACTGTCATGCAGTACCTATACGGGGTGCATAATAATAATTCAGATAAAGAAATATACTTTTTTGCAATCAGGGGTTATTTATTTTTAAAATATTTAATCAGTAATAATTTTATAATGCAGTATTTTCTGATATAATTTTTTTTCTACCTATTACCAATTGGATAATTATCAAAATAGTCAGATATTGTCATATTATGGGTCTTGTCTAGTTACGGCTTGTTTAATTTTGCAGTATTTTTTGAATTGTAATAAAATGTGTTCGTAACTATTTACTTTTAGTGAAAAATGTTTATTATTTCTATTTATTTACAATTTATTTCACCTACATTAGATCATGAGTAGTTCAAATTTTGAGAAAATTATTTTTTTTTATTTTTCAGTTATTCTCTGGTAAAATCATTAATGACAATGTATTAAATACTAACATTGCATTTTGTTTATTTTGCAGGTAAAGGAGTAGCTAACATCTTGGATATTTTAAATTAGTAACTTTTTTTTTTCATTTTGGAGTACATTGAGTTTGGTAAGTTATTAAGGTGGTCGAGCTGGTGTAGTTGCAGTGTAACAGCCTCTCACCGTGGAGACCCGGGTTTCAAATCCCACATTATTCATTGGACTTTTTCATAGCTCGTCACCCCACAGATGGCAATGGCAAACCACTGTGTAGTATTTCTGCCTAGTAAACCCTCTCACATGTGCTTGGGAAGGGTCGGTGGTACCAATATATGTGTAAAAGCAGTTGGTACGCAACACAGATATCTGCGAGAGGGCGCCTACACTCTAAATAGAGTATGGCACAGCAAAAAGAAGAGGTTATTAAGTAAGTAATATTAGGTACTTTAAAAAATTTTTTTTTTATGAATAATAGCTAGTTGTGAATCTTGGCATCTTGACTGAAGATAACTTCTTTGAAAATATATAAGTAATGTTGTTAATTAGAGATTGTATATAATTAAAAATTGTTATTTTAAAGTGTAAAATTTTATGTAATATTTTATTTTTTTGTATATTGTATTTAAAAAAAAATGTAAAAATAAAACTTTTGTTTAAGATTTTTTGGGTTTTAACATAAAAATAGGTACTTTTATTAACTAAAAAACCTGAATTGTACATTTTCTAATATCTATTTTATTTGCAGGTAATCTGAAATTACTAAAATCTAACTAAATCTTTTCTTTAATAAACAAACACTAATACTAATAATCTATTTTCACCTGTACTAAAAACAACATATTTTTTTTCTTTTATAGCATTATTAAACAAAAATTAAGAATCATTTTCTTCCGGCACTTCAGATTACTTATTTAATAAAATAATATTAGAAAATGTAAAATAAAATGACAACTTAAAAATAAATAAAAGGCAGCCATAATGAATCACAAAACCTGTCGATAAAATAGGATGCGATTATCGGCCCACCCGAGATTTTACGTTGCCACATTTCCACACTGCGGCCAACGAAATACACAAACTTGACATTTCTTTTTTCCTTTCGTATTTTGTGCCTTCCTCCGGACGTGCCGGCGCGGCGGGCGAATAGAGGAAAGGATACGAATTCAAAGACAATTGCAAATAATCAACAGGGTTGCCGCAGCTGCTTCAAATTCCGCTTTATGTTACACAAAATTTCTCTATTTTAGCTATGCTTATCAAAATGTTTGTTTTTTTTTTAAATATATAAAATAAACTAAACGGCGACGAGGTAAATAATGGGTTACGGTTAAAAACATATAACAGTATACTTAATTTTATTTTTTTATTAATAGTTATAGCAAGGCAACATAGAAACAAATATTCGTTACAACATAGGAACAAAGAATATAAAACAAAAGCAACAGCTTTGCAAGACAAATGTAAAAAATATAACTTTCTGAGGTAACCTTCTTTTTCCTCCCTTGCATTTTTAATTTTTAAGTTTTGGGTTACGTTAAACTCGTAAGGTAAACAATATTATTTTTTGCTTGAAGGTCAAGTCTTAATAAAAGTAACGCGGATAAAGTTGATGCTATTTTTTTTTTGTTTTATTATCTAGCATATAAAAGAAAGTTCGCGCAACAATTACGTTTCCGTGAGGGAGTGACGAAATTATTAGCGCTTATTTTTTCGCATTAAAAAATAAGTATTTATTAAAAAAAAAATAGATTTTTACGTATGTCCAAAGTGCTTTAATTAAGGACAGCGCCATCCAGGGACAAATGGAAAAATCTTTATAAGACAGCTCGTAACGATTACGGATCCGATCGCATATTTAAGCCCGCGTCGATGCCGATCGACCGGCAGTTGGAAGACTAACCTTACTCTTTTTTCTATGGTTGGAAGAATTCATCCGCTCCCGTTTCGAATTTACGGACTGATTCCGGAATATAAAGTCATCTCAATTCCTACCTACAGTGTTCAATAGTTACTTACAATGTTTATGAACGTAATTCAACAACAAGTGTAAAAAATTATTATGATAAGGTTCTGGACCGAGTCGTTATAATCACACGAGTGTTAAAGTCAGATTTAAATGCACGTGTGATGTTAAACGTTTTACTACAACCGAAAAATAAGAATAAATTATTTTAATTTTCGATTATTAGTTGCCTACCTTTAAACCTTTAACAAACACATTTTTCACATTTTTGTTTTAAATTCTAACTGTGGGGAATTGATACGTGCTCCAGACCATGCTTACAAACGTTGTCTCCCTACAGACATAAAAGTTGCCGCACTACGTGCCAAGGGATTATTATTGCTGGAAAAGTAGCAACCAAGATATGAGAAAATATACAACCAGTTTTTGACAAGGTGTGATGGCAAAAAGGTTAAAAATCAATTCAATGAAAAAGTGATTTTTATCGGCAACCGGGATTATTTTAAAAAATGTAAAAAATGTGTTTTTAATATTTATAATAATTAGAAGTAGGAATTAATAATTATTATTTTTTGATATATAAGTTGGTTTTCATTATTACATAAACTAGTTGTGTTATAGATTTATAACACCACTAGTTGTGTTATGAATTTCATAACGTAATTTAAATAACAAAATTCTTATGTAATAAAGTCATAACTAAATGGTTAATGATAAAATAAATTTAGGTAGGTAATAGGTTTAATTTACATTTTCTATATTTTTTACTAACTTTTAAAAAAATAAAATTGTTGTCTAAACTGTTTCAAAGTGGAAACAAATAAATTGTGCAAAATCATGCCAATCTTTTATCAGTACTTGTGACAGACAATCTACGAACCCATTTCGAAATAAGAGGTAAACATCCTTATAGATCTAAGTTTAAAAACCTAATTTAACTTATTAACTATTTGTCCTAATTGCCTTATTTAAATAAGAGCAAAACTTATTATTTTTTAATGTTGATGGTTGCGACCAAAGTTGTTGCTAAATCTGTAGTTTGTTAGCCGTTAGTTTAAATATTAAAGAGGTATTTTTGAGATAATATGAAACTATAACCTTGGGATAATATGAAACTATATACTTATACGGCCCTTTTGGTAATGCATATATTGGGATCTCAGAAAATATAAAATAAATTTTTATTTAAAAAATAATTATTGGGTCAGATTATCCGTATCAGCGTTTCGGTTATTTTAAATCATTATCAACTTCATTTTTTTCTTATGGACGCTATATTAAAGTTTTGTATTTTTCAACTACTCATAAAAACTCTTTTTTATTGACACTAAAAAACCCTCTAGGGTTGATGTGTCTCAAATTAATATCTCTCTCTCTCTCTCTTATTGATATAAAACAAATTTTTACTTTTCAAAATGTGACTGTCAAATTTCCTTAAAAACGATTTTATTTTAGTAGGCTTTGAATCGTCATGGAAACGATATTATTTCTTGTAAAATTTAATTAAAATATTTAATGTAGTAATCACAAGAAGCACAAAAAATAGTTACAAGCTTTGACTGGAAGCATACACAAGTTTACAAAACAATTTTACTTATTAAACAAAATACTGTCCCTATTATCCAACGTAAATACATTTTTTAAAAACGGTACCTGTCGTTAGTTGCAGGTAATTTCTGTTAATATTAGCAAAAATATCTCGAGTTTTCTCTGATTTGTGCCAACATTTGGGAAGGTTCAAGTACCATTATTTTGTTCCAAAAATGTTATATCTGGCGACTTGGCATACCATGATATGGAATCGCCATTAGGAATTAAGTCAAACGTTTTTCCTAATAGAACTTTAACAGCTCTAAAATTGGGAGCACGGTAAAAAATGAAATTATGAAAATTGAACCTCTTTAAACCAGGGTTGTAAAAAATCATGATTTAAAAAAAAAAATCAAAAATCGCGATTTTTAAAAAAAATCATGATTTTTTGATTTTTTTTGTAAATAGCACAATCGAAGTTTGTAATGTGTCCTTATTCTTAAACATTCTCCTATCTCCTAATATTTTTCGTTTTTATAAACTCTTATATTAAATATTTACCGCGAGAAAGCACTTGCACTTTCTTGAAAATTCCTGTCAGAACACGCAGATTTACCGCGTCTACCTTACGGGGAGGAACGCGGACGGGCGTCATTTCCTAGTTAAGATCTGGCGCGCAAGCATTGTTTTTACGGCTAACTGAATATTTTGATATTGTGTAAAATATAACATATAGTTTTTTGAATATGTCGTTTCGAAGAAGTGGTAGAAAGAAAGACCTTATCTGGCAGTTTTTCAAAGAAAAATCGGGGAAAGCGGAGGGAAAACCGGGATGTCGCGCTACATGTAAAAAATGTAATTTGGAAATGCAAGGATTGGTGGAGAGGATGAAAAAGCACTGGGAAAAATGTAAAAATGTAAATAATGAAGACATCGATGCTATCGATACTTATAGTGACTCGTCATTCTCGTCAACGTTATCACAATCACAATCACTTTTAACCGTAAGTACCTTTTTATTATTTGTTATTTTTCAAAATGGTGTTGAAATATTTTTCCAATTTTCCATGTTGGGAAATTTTAACCCTTAAGTGAGCGCGAGGGGCACTTAAGTGCTCCTTCTCAGTAAAACATAATTAACTTACTTATTTGGCACAAATTGGCCCGTCCGCGCATCTAACCACGGCTGGGTGTCAACACTCTGTACTAGCGTTTTTGGTTAGTTTGTTTGTTTGCCGAGAGATATGGACGTAGATGCAGCAAGCTGCTCTAATGGTGCACAAAGTGCTCCGGCGCGACCACTTATGTAGTGAAATATTTTGCCCTAATTATTTACAATTCTTGTCATCTGATTTGCCACAAAAGAAATATTTTGAAAAATTTGTCTTTGAATTTGATGAAACTGCACCTAACGGAACGAGTCACAATTCGTTCGCTGCCGGCGAACATAAATTCCATTCTTGCAAAATATGCGGTGCAGAACACGTCAAGAAGTCATCCCAGAAGAAAAAAGTAGAGGCTCTTTCTTTTCCCGAAAGCAAAAAAGCATAAACACTACAATAACATGTAGCACTTGTAGAAAATTTGCTTGTAAAAAACATATGGCCATCAAGTGCACTTGTCAAAACTGCTCAATAACAATTGATGAAGATAGTTCCTAGTTTCTGAAATATGTATATTTTTCTTCAAATCTTTGATATTTGATTTGTTTTTAGGGTGTTTCATTTGTTTCACTGCATTTCTTTTGTTTTTTATTTCGTTTAATTTTTCGTAAGAAATTAAATTACTTAAGTTTTTTCTTGTTTGGCATCCTGTATCTCAAAATATACTTACATATTTAATTTTTTGTTTTTTTTTACTTTATGTTACATTATTTGTACATTTTGGAGATATTGTAAAATAAACAAATATATACGGTATATTACTTTTACTTTTTGAATAGTTTTACATTATTTTAAAAGTTAGGTGCATAAAGTGCTCCTTGCGACTATCTACGTATAAAAAACTGGCGCGCCTACTTAAGGGTTAAAACTTATTTTTACAACAATGTGTTGGTTTCTGGTGCACTTTATGTGTCACGGAATTTCACAATTTTTGAAAATGCTTTGGAATTGCCTGGAGCAATCCGAAGTTAAGAAAGCTATAGCACTACTGCGACCTGGATATGTACCGCCCAGTTGAAACGATGTGTGTGTGTTATTACCAAATCAGAGCCTTTTGACGATATTATGTTTCAAGATGATATCCTGAAAAGCGTAAAACCTATTGACTGGTGGAAATCACAACGAAACGCAGATATTATTGAAAAAGAACTTCCCATAATTACACAACTGCTCTGTGCAACTGCTTCGTCTGCATCAGTAGAGAGGATATTTTCAACATTTGGTTTAATGCACTCTAAACTACGCAATCGATTAGGTACTGAAAAAGCTGCCAAACTAGTGTTTCTTTACAAATATTACAATTAAGTTTGTTTTTTGTTTTAAATATTTTCTGCAATAATACTTCTATCTACGTGTTCTTGTGTTCTTGTAATAAATTAATTTACTATACTAATGTAATTTATTTTTGTTTCGATTTTTCTTCATAACCCAAATAATTTTTTTTTATAATTTTTATTTTTGATTTTAATCATGATTTAAATTTAAATCGTGATTTAAATCGTGATTAAAATCAATTGATTTAAATCCTTGCAACCCTGCTTTAAACGTTGGGTTGGCAGGAATCAGAGAGAGCTTCTCGAGATGTTTTTGCTAATATTAACAGAAATTCGTGCAACAAGCGACAAGTACCGTTTTAAAAAATGTCGAGTTGCTTTGTCAAACAGTATTTTATTGAGGAATGTAGCTGAGTACATATAATGAAAATTGGGAAAATGCGGAAGACTGAGTAATATCGTCTATATTAGAAATTAAGTATCGTAGCAGAACGCTTTCGGCTAAACAGCCACTATTAACGCTACCCAAAGAAAAATATATTATTTATATAAACATAAAAAGGATAATATAAAAGGTTATAAGAGGGTTTTAAATCTTAGTTTTTAGTTAAATAATTAGCCTCACTTAATTTAATAAATAAAAGAGATTAAAAACTATAGAAACCCGTCAAGATAAAACAAAGTTTCCTTTTTTATTTTTTTTTTTGTTTAAATGAGCCTATAAGCATATGGTTATATAGGTTAAAGAAAAGGTAATTTTGTACATTTACTTATTTGTCAAACAAGAGGTCTATACAAACGGTTCCCACACATGCCAAACAAATAACATAAAGAACTAAGACCAGAAATGCGTTGGTTTTAAAATTTTAACAAAGTAAGTATAGGTACGTTTTATTTAACGGGGGTTGGCCTCCTTTCCTTTTAAGAGGTGATAGTGAGATCGACGTTGCCACATTCAAGAATAGATGAAAACAAATGTTTATGGTAAATGAAGCTGACTGTCACCTTTGACGTACATCTGTTGAAAGGAAAGGGGACCAACCTTCTTAAACCTTAATTTTTTATTATAAAATGTAGCTTTTGTTACAATTTTAGGACCAACGCTTTTTTGAACTTAATCAGTATTTAATGTAATTTGTTTGGCATGCGTCGGAGCCATGTGTATAAACCTTTTGTTTGACAAGTAAGTACATCTACGAAATTATCTTACCCATGCTAATAAGCCCTTTTAAATAAAATTATAAAATGAAATAATTTGGTAAACTTTTCGTTTTATCTTGTCTGTTTTCTGTTCTCTCTATTAATTTCTTTTTATTAAGTGAATATGCTAAGCATTTAATTTTAAACTAAATTTTAAAATCCTTAAATAACCACATTTTAATCTTTTTTTGGTTTTATATAAATATGATCGATATTTTATTGATGTACACTTGTTTTTAGGTAGCATTAATAATGGCTGTTTAGCCAAAAGAGCTCCACTATGATACTCATTTTATATCAGCAAATGGTTCTATTGTTTTGTAAACTTGTGTATAATTCTACTTAAAGCTAAAAATGTTTTATTCGTGCGGTTAATTTCATTAAAAATTACAGAAAATTATATTGTAACCATGGTGTTTCAAAGCCTACTAGAATAAAATCTTTTTTTTTAATGAAATTTGATAAGTTTTTATGGCTAGTTTTAAAATATAAAAATTTAATATGGCGTCCATAAGAAAAAATAAAGTTAATGATTTAAAAAACCCGATACGTCGAAGTTAAAAATCTGATCCAATAATTATTTTCTACATAAAAAGTTGCTTTAAAAATGTTTGAACGGATTTTAATAAAGACTAAAAACAAAATTCTTTAAAACTTTGCACATTTTGAAGTATCTTTCATACTTTTTGAGATTCTGATCAATACATGCATCACCAAAATGGCACACACTATGCAAAAAAATTTTGCATTGCGGAATTCTGCAGACATTTTGCGTCACTTATCATTATTTAGAAATAGGGTATTATTATATTGTAAATACATTTTTTTTATAATCTATATCAAATTTTATACTTGAGATTAAACATTGTACATTAATACATTCCAATTTTAGCCATTTAATTATTTGGAACAATCATGGCAAAACTTGTGTTGTTATTATCAATCTTGGTTAGCGTGGGGGTAAGCTAATTATTTAATATATTTATTTTTAGTAATAATAACACTCTTATTAAAAACTCTTTTTTTAACATATGGGCCCAAAAAAGGTTTAATAAATCTTACATTACTATACATTATTATACAGAGAGTATTAAAACTTGAGCATAATATAATTCCTCCTAAGAGACCTAGATCCAGACCCACCTTAAAAAAGAATCCCAAAAATGTTTTTTTTTAAATATCTTTAAAATTCTAAAAAAATATTACCTGTTCTAGGGTTGCAATATTTTTTTAAACTCAAAGTTTCATTCAGGGTCGTCACATATTAAGTGGGACCAGGGAAAATATTGCTTTAAATCTTTATTTGTAAGTTAAGGACATTTTCAGTTACAATTATTTTTTCATATTTTTTTTTATAAAAAAGGGTACTTTGTGTTTATATTATAAAAAGCCGAGTTTTCAAGTAGTCGGTAAGGAATATCTTTATACTTATACCGGGGATTTCTCAAATCTCGGTTTAGCCGAAAATGACTAGTTTTTTCAAATTTTACGAGTCTACAGGTATAACGTTCTGATTACAATGACACCATGTATGTTATCTTTTGACACTTCTGCATATTATTATTTCATTTCCAGTCCAAAATAGCTTAACTACATTTAATAAGTTAATTTTAGATTAAGTGGCCATGAAAAAACAAATATAATTGTTTTTTCTTTCTAAGGCATCTCGAGACAATTTTTTTTTCGTTTGCATTAGGCTGTTCAGCCATTTAGCCAGTTAATAATTGCAACAGGTTTAATAATACTATAAAATAATACTTAGACAGTTTTACACGAAATAAATAATTTATTGGGGGTATTTTCGTCTTACTTTAAATAACTACTACGTCACACCAAATTATTTAGAACAAAATGCTCTATTAAAATATGCTTTGACATTGACATTGACATGAGAAAATATACTAATGGTGCCATTAAAAATATTAGAGTACTAGTCATTATCCATTAAAATAAAAGTCATATGAAATAATTAAATAAAAAAAAATATCAACACACAAATTTTTTTTTATCTTAAAAATATTAAATTTTACAGGTGGGAACCATCTCTGAGAAACACCCGGTATATGTATATAAAAAGAACATGCTCAGGATTTATCTTTTTGGGGGCTCTGGCCCTAAGAAAAACATTTTCTTTTTGCCTTATTTTAATGTGAAAAATACATCCTGGATAGATCAGGCGTTAATTTCACCCTGCATATCTTGATTAATTTACTCAACGTGGGTATTTATATATATATATATATATATATATATATATATATATATATATATATATATATATATATATATATATATATATATATATATATTATTTTCATTTATAACGCATATAACTTACTAATGGCTTTTTTTCTATTTCTAAAGTGTCCGACAAAATAGGTACACTACTTATAACCTACAAATCATACGACTTTTTAAATTTGTGTTTTTTTTTTGTTTTTTGTGAATCCAAAGATAAGACTCAAAGTTTGAACAACATCTAGCTTAGTAGGTACCATTTTTGTATACACTCACCTCAACATAACACCGGCCACTACAAACTGGCCGCAGTCTTATAATAATATATTTTAATAAAAAAAACTATGTGATTCATTTTAGCTAGCTGCTCCAGTTGTAGAAGATCTTCTGGTCACGTTACCTGATGGTAAAGTTCAAGGCACAACATACCTAACACCAAATAACAAAACTTATTATGGATTTCAAGGAATACCGTTTGCTGCCCCACCCATAGGCAGTTTAAGATTTGAGGTAAATAAAAATTTGTATTATTACGATTTTGACTTTTTCTAGGCCAAAATAAATATGAAATAGAATTCTCACTAGAATATTTAATTTAATCTTTTCTTCATTAGGCCCCTCAACCACCAAAACCTTGGAGTGGAGTTCTGGATGCCAGCAAAGATAGTAAAGCTTGCATATCGGTTGAACATTGGCAAAATCCTGGAAAAGAAAGTGAAGACTGTTTATATGTAAACGTTTATACTCCCGCATTAAAGGTAATTTCTTTTACTATTATTTGTTTAAAAAATATATACAGAAGCGGGCAAAGTAAAAGGTTAATACATGGTCAAATTTAAAATACTTCAAGAATTATTTTAGCTTTTTCTAGAATATACAAATAAAATAAAAAAAATATATATTAACAGCTGGATGTTTATTTATTTGTTAATATTAGTTATATATCAATAATCAAAATATCTATATTTTTTAGAAAATCTTTAGATATGCAGTGTAAGTCATATTTATTGCACATATTATTATTTTTAATTTTAAAAATGTTTGTTTTTGTTTAAAAGTATAAAATTTTACGGAAACAAATACGCATTATATAGCCTTGTCACCATAAAAAAATAATTTCCAATTAGTATCGTTATTTTGCATAAAACAAAACACACAGAAAGAATCTGGTAACAATTGTTGTAATTTAATGCAGCAAATTTCAAAAGAAATTATTATAAATAATAAAATTCATTAATCAAATATATCATAAGTACGAAAGTTTTAGTTTGAAGAGAATTTCAAGAGGTCGTGCTGATAAACAGTACGTTTAAATGCCAAGAATTCTTAAGGAAATACAAAATGGATACTTTTAGAATATCAAAAGTTAAATAGGATATATTTGTGATTTTTATATATATTTTAAGATTTTCAAAGCTTAGGGGACGCTCCGAAGGCAGTTGGTGCTGTTGCTGTAACTTAAAAGTTAAAAAAAATTAGGGATAGGATAAAAATAGAAGCTTTTTTTAAACTTTAGTATTAACACGATATTTTGTTTTTATCAAAATTTAGCCAGCAAAGAAACTTCCAGTAATGCTTTGGATTTACGGAGGAAGCTTTACATCAGGCAGCTCTTCAAAATCCATGTACGGTCCGGATTTTTTGGTTGAAAGAGATGTAATTGTAGTTTCATTCAACTACAGGTTAGGGCCTTTTGGTTTTCTTTCTACAGGAGATACGGCAATTCGTGGAAACTTTGGACTAAAGGACCAAAATTTAGCTATGCAATGGACATATAAAAATATTAAATTCTTTGGAGGTGACCCAGCAAAAATTACTATTTTTGGTCAAAGTGCAGGTGGCACATCAACAGCCCTTCATCTTTTAAGTAAAAAATCCACAGGTAATTTTAGAATCTATACATTAAAAAATACTTTTAAAACATTAATAAAGTAAGAATTTGGGACCTGTTTTGTAAGTAAGGACTTCCATCATCAGGCCTATGCAACATTTTAAAAGGATCATTGTTGCCCCCAACCTATACGAAAACACAAATCTAGAAATAAGATTTAAAAAAAGTAATATAACGAAAGTTATTGTTTTTAAGTAAAATATTATAAAACAGTGTTAAAAAATAATATTCGAAAAAGGGTAAGTACTACTTTTGTTAAAAGTGTTGCATATAATATTGAAAGGAAAAGAAAAATGTCATATTAAATTTAAATACTGTTTAGTGCCTATTCTTAAACAAAGTAAAAATTAGGAATTATTATTGAAGGTTAATAATTTTTAATACTTATTTCGGTTAAGAAGAAATTTGTAAGATTCTAGCACCTTTTTTTCGTTTCATGATAGGCCGAGCAAATATTATAAATATAAAGTTTATTCACTCTATTTCAAATGTTTTAAGATAACTAAACTGAAAATTAGATAATTCAATCGATTTTTCAATTAAAATAAATAACTTTAAATTATCTATTGGTAGTACAATGTAAAACAAACATAAATACCCCACATACATTTAATAAAAAACAGTATTACTTTAGGTACATGACATGCCTTCTAAACATGATTTTTAAATTTTTAAAGGGTGTATTTTTTTTAATTACCATTATCATAGATTAAAGAATATACAATATATGAGTATTGTCACTCGTGGCATTCGTACCAGTGTATGGTGTGAAGCCGACTGATACGCAGTGCGCCAGAAATCGTTTTGCTGTAACCGTGTGCTTTGGTATATCGTGTCCGTAAAAAGTTGTTAAATCTGTCTGGTAATAACATTTGTTTAATGGATAATTGTGAAAGTAGAATAAAAGGTGATTTATTGTTTTTAAAATGCCCAAAGAGCCATATTAATATAAATCATATAGATTAGACTATTTTATTGGTATTTGTGTGTGGGATTCACTTCCACAAATTTGTTAATTATACGCTAGAACAATGTCAAAACCGTATTAGAGTTTGTGTTTTTTCAAACCCTTTTAGGAGTCGCATTCATTCACATGCGATTCCATCTGTAGGTTTACTCAGTGAGCCTGCTCTAGAGGGTAAATTTTAACATTTGTTCTATTAAAAACTTGAGTAAAATTACCTATGTGTACTTTCTAATGTATAATTAGACCATCTTTAGGGTATTGTGTTCGGGAATGGCGTCTCCCACAACTTTTAGCATTCCTGATTTCCTTTAGGGAAGGGCCATTCATCCTATTAATGATTTCATGCTTACAGGAAAGCCTTCTTCTCTCACCCACCGGCGAGCTGAACGGGATCTGTCGCTTTTTATAGATATTTTTACGGCTTCTGTTTTAAGAAGTTGGCCATTATAGTTCCAACCCTGACAGCTTCCAATAGGCGACACGTAGTGTCGTTTTTTTCGCATTCTTACAGACTAGTATCAGAGGCCTTTACCTTTTCACTTTGTTAGTTCTTTTATCCCTAGAGTGTCCAGACTGTAGAACCTACTACCACCAGAAGTTTTGAATTCCCCTCCAAATCCCCAAGTATTTAGGTCACGTGTCAATAGACTTACATCTTACCACATTTAAGACACCCACGATACCTTGGTATTTAGGCCTCCGCCCTTCGTGAACTATCTCAAGATAAAAAACAGCTGCAATATTTCACTTTGCACTTCTAATACACAAATAAAAATGTTATGCATATCTACACATTTTGCTAGTGACCCATTAATTATCCGTAAAAGTCTAGTCGACCTTTTTAAATGTTTACCATAAATTTCTATTTTGCTTTACATTATACAATAGATAGATAGATAGATAGATAGATAGATAAATATTTATTTGTTTATTTGTAATGATAAAATAACCCTAAAACTATAAACCCATTTTTTTACCTGTAAACTACAAATCGGGGTAAACATTTACCCCACGGGATTTTTGCTGATGAGTACTCTAATTTTTTCGTTTTGTTGTGCCCAAGGGAATGATGAAAAGCAAATTCAATGTTATCAAGATTTAGTTGAATAAAAATGAATTTGAATAGCTGTAAGTACTTAAAAACAGCCAAACCGTTTATATTTAAGTGACATAACTCATATATTGTATATTCTTTAAATTATGCTATCATGTTATTTGGTAAATTTAGTGTTATAATGAAGTCATAGTTTTTTGGTCAACTTTTTGCTAGTATTGACCACAAAGTGTTTTATATGGAACCAATTTTTAATATTTAATGAGCACAACTTATTTGGGCAATATATTATGCTAAAAATTTCACGGTTTTTATGTTCTATTCTTTAAGGAGTTATTGATTTAACCTGATTCAAAAAATTAATAAAATCACCATTATTTGTTATAAGTTAGTAGTATGGTAAATAAAATAATTCATTAACAAAATTGCTATTAAAGCAAATGATAAGAGATATTTTAAATTTATGTTTATTTATCTGTATTAGCGAAAGTCAAAACTAAATCAGAAGAAATATAAAATAATTTAAGGAATAAAATAATAAAAGATATTAAATAATTTAATTTTGATATTAAAATATGTTTGATATAAGGTAGATAAAATTTGGCACAAATTATTAATTTGTTTTCATGTTACATTAATAAACATTTAATTCTATAATTAACAATCGTCTCTCTAAACATAATTAAGAAAAATCAAAAAATTTGAACTGGAAATTATTGACAATAATTAATTACTAGAGAGTTTTCCTTTAAAATATGTTAATTTAATGCTTATTTTTTTATTATTCCTAGTATAATAAGCCAAAAAATTATCCTATATTTTGCAGTACAATTTTTAGTTATATTATATAGTAAGTAATAAGCCTTTTAAATATTTTAGGTTTATTTAGAGCAGCTATTGTTGAAAGCGGTTCTGCTTTAGTTTACTGGGCCGTAGATAGAAATCCTATAGATTACGCTCTTTTATTAGCTGATGCTCTTTCTGGTAGCAGTTATGGAAATAATACTCAGAAACTTAAAAAGTTTTTACAGGAGAAAACAGCTGAAGAATTAATTAATGCAACGATTTCGATAACAAGTGTAAGTTGGTTGAAAGAAACAGTAAACAATTCAACGCCTACGTAGAAAAAAGACTTGATAACAAATAGAGGTTTTTTCTTATGTGTTTAATAATATAAATTTTACGTTATTTTACCATCGATAAAAAAACAATAAGTATGAAGAAGAGGCGTTTATTTTTTATGTATAAAAGGAAATCTATTTATTGCTACTAAATGTCACAAAAACCCAAGAAATATCAAAATAAAATTATAAAAAAATACCCAAATTGGACTTTAAATAATTTAAAATTTTAAAAAGTAATTAAATAAACAAGTATTTTCGAACTAACTTTTTACTATTATTTTCTAGTCAATTTTTTGGGTCTAAAAAATTATAAAAAATATTCTAGTACCTAACAGAGTAATGTAAATAAAGTTAAGGGCATAACGTAAATGTTATAAATTTTTTAAGTTGTGCTATGTATAACGGATGTCAAATATATTTATTAGACAAGTTATAGCTTCTAAAATATTGGGTGAGTCAGAATAAGATTTGGTACAGCTAAATGGTAAAGGAGAGTTGGCACATTCCAGTCACTTCCGGTTTTACCGGAAATGGTTTCAGTTTTGAATTTTTAAGTGAAACAACTAGTATATTTTACCATTTATGAATTTCTGAGATAATTCGAGGTCTGAGTGTGACATTTTTTGACGTTTTTACGTTTACATTATTTTTTAGAGCCACTATGGCATTTAGATGATCAAGCTTAAACTAATCCAAGTATCTTAGAATATTACATTAGCAAAGCTTTAGACTAGTATTATAGATGGAAATAGGACAAAATTACATTTTCATGTCTAACCATAATTTTCTAAATGACGACTCGTTTTTGACAAGCACTTTTTAAAAGAGAGAATTTTTTGACAATCTAACGATTCTAATTTATTTGCAATTGGATTAACCAATTTAACAAAATTAACTAAATTAACAAAAGTAACAAAATAAAAAAATACAAAATATATTCATAACATATCCACTTCTTCACTTTAAGTATTTAAAAATTAAACCCAAATTTACCACAAATTACCAAATATTTACTGTCTGCTCATAAAGTGTATGCCACTGTCATAACCTAAGTGAGTGTTTTGTTTTTTAAGGAAGACTTAATAAAAATACCGGCAAAATATTATGCATCATGACTATCCATGACACACCGACAAAAGTAAACAAATTATTATGCAGTATTTTGCTTAATAATATTTAATTTATGTTCTTATTTTTAATTAAATCGCAAATAAAGTAGTACCGTTAGATATGTTTTTTTTTTGGAAAAGCGCTTGTCAAAAAAGTCGCCATTTAAAAAATAACACAGCTCCCCCCAAAAAAATAAGTGTTCGGACTTGTGGGTCTGACATATGTATTTCCATGTATTTTTTGACGCTGAATCCGAACCTGAGCTCAGAAATGGCCCTTCACGTCTGAAATTAGCCCCAGGGGCCAAAAATGGCCTCTATAGGGCCTGAAAGATGGATGAGGCGAGATCGAAGCTGCATTCTCAAGCCAAAGCCGGTTTTGTGGTCAAAAAGTTTATGGCCAACTAAAATTCCCCGTTTGGGACCAGGAAAATGATCCCTTAGGGCCCGGAAAATCGCGTTTTAAACGCCGCAATCGCAACAGTGGTATTTTTATGTAGGTACTTCTAAATTCTGGAACTAAAATTATGCTCGAAAAGTTCATGGCCAACTGGAGTTCCCTAATTGGGACCGGGAAAATGACCCCTTAGTAGGCGGAAAATTATATTTCGGACGCCGCAATTGCAACAGTGGTATTTTACACTTTTAAATTTTGAAACTTAAAATGTCCTCGAAAATTTGATGGCCAACTGGAATTAGTGTTTTGGATGTCGCAATCGCAACAGTGGTATTCCCATGCAAAAATATCCCCGAGGGGGTTGGAAAATTGAGTGATTTCAATATGTTCTTCTACTCTGCAAGTATGTTTAAGATCAAAAAGGTTCCATCACGCTCGGTTCACGCCTTAATTCAAGAATTACTCCTGAGTGATAGTTTTCCCAGGTATCTTAAAGATTCTGAATTCCCGATCCACCCACTCCAATGATTCTATTCTCCCCCCATGTATTTCTCAACACTCCATGTTTAGTGCGCACAAACACAGAACAATATAAAGTATAAATTATAAACGATACGGTATGGAGTCCTCGACAGTATCTCCTCATACGGAAGTATATACATGCAGTAAAGTATATGAGAATCTTTAATAAGACACGGGCAGGTAGATTAAAGTTCTCTTTGTAATAATGCCATTGTTGCGATTGAGGCGTCCGAAAAACGATTTTCTGGCCCCTAAGGGGTCATTTTTTTGGTCCCAAACGAGGAATTTTAGTTGGACATATACTTTTAACCACAAATTCAGCTTGGCTTAAGAATGCTCTTTCGACCTCGCCTCATCTCGGAATCCATCTTTCAGGCCCTATAGAGGCCATTTTTGGCCCCTGAGCTTGACATTGGATTCAGCGTCGACAAATACATAGGAATACATATGTCCGACCCACAAGTCCGAACACTTCTTTTTTTGTGGAGCTGTGTAATAGTTGAGTTAAGAAAAGTTGGTAAAATGTAATTTTACCAACTTTTATTATTCCTATTTGTCATATTAGTCACTAAAACTTTACGGTCATATTTTTCTGACATTACCTGAAGTCCTAAGATTAGTTTGTGTCCGATCATACCCTCCTGGATGCTATGTGACATTGGAGTTAGCGTCGAAAAATACATAGGAATACATAATATGTCCGACCCACAAGTCCGAACACTTCTTTTTTTGTGGAGCTGTGTAATAGTTAGACACGAAAATGTAATTTTACCAACTTTTCTTATTCCTATTTGTCATATTAGTCACTAAAACTTTACGGTCGTATTTTTCTGACGTCACCTGAAGTCCTTAGATTAGTTTGTGTCCGATCATACCCTCCTGGATGCAATATTAAAACTGACTTAAAAAAAATGAAGTTGGCGTAAAAACTTTTAAAAATGTCACACAGAGAAATTCAGAAATAGTAAAACATACAGGGTGTTCTATTTATAAGTTCAAAACCGAAAGTGATCAAAAAGTAAAAAAAATATGCGAAAATTCTCCTTTTCCCTACCATTTACCTAAACCATACCTCATTTTGATACACCTAAAAGTTTACTAGTTATGACATGTGTAATAAATTTGTTGACAGCCGGTATTTAAATACCATATCAAAATATCCTTAAAGAATTACTACGGGAGTAAGAACGCATCATTTGATTTTTTAAAATTTATTTTTCGGGAAAGTAAAAGTTGAAAATTATGTTATTTAAATCTACCAAATTCAAATATGTCAAATACATTATAATTTAAATAAAAACTTTTTCTTGGACTTCCATTGTCTTTATTTAATTTTTCACAACGTTTCGCCCAGTAAGTATCTCTGGTCGTTTTCACTTAAAAATGATCAGAAATACTTACTGTTCAAAACGTTGTAAAAAATTAAATAAAGACAAGTCTGAGAAGAAGTTTTTAGTCAACCTGCAACATTGTCTAGAACATTCAGAAAAACATTATAATTTGTTTACAAAATACAATAGTTTCTCTAGACTAAAAAATATTGTCTTTGTTTAATAATCTTTGTTAGATGCCCTATAATAATATCTATAATATTGGATTAAACCTCATGTACAGAAACTAAAATGAATGGCATTTAAATCTTTGAAATTGCCACTACCCATTACATATAATGGAATACTAATATTTATGTTTTCAAATCTAGCAACAAGTTTGGCCCAATATAGAAGTTGAAGGCGATGATGCTTTTCTTACTGAATCTCCTTATGAATTACTCGAAACTGGAAGGTTTAACCAAGTACCCATAATTATTGGTATCTGCTCTGAGGAATCTCTTATGTTTCTAAAAGGTAATAACAATAAGGTAAATAAGGTAATTATATATTAAATTGTTAACGCATGTAACAAAAGTTATCGGAAAAAGTGGATGGTCTGATAATCAACCCTAAATAATTTCATATCTAGTTACCATTGGAAACAAATTTTAAATAATTTTTAAACCAATATGTTATATCATATTTGTCAAATATTAAAGAAGTTATGGCGTACGAACTGGATATCCGAAAATCTGTATACAGTTTAGTTGAACGGTTGCCAAAACGTGAAATTGTAAATATATTTAGAGGGAAAAATGTCACAGTTTTGACCATTTATAAAACCATAGCTGAATGCGAACAAGGTATACCAAGTGTAAATCTTCCAAAAAGCGGACGGCCTAAAGCTTTGACTAATGCCCAGTCAAATAGGTTGGTGGAATACGCAAAAAGACCGACTAGGAAAATCGACTCGGAAATTATGTCGTAGATTTCATGTAAGTCACATGACCGTTGGTCGAGAACTAAGGAGAAAGGGACTGAAACATCGAAAACAGAAAAAACGTCTAAAATACACTGACAAGCTGCGCAGAATCCCAATATGTTGCAGAGCGTTAAGAAGATAACACTTCACAGCCAACAAAGTTGTGATCATGGATAACGAAAAATACTTTAAGTTGTCCTATTCGAAAGGTTTTTGTCTGGTGTGCCACATCTATGGTTCATTCCCCGGGAATTTCGGTCGAGAATTTCGAAACGGGCTTTTTTTTCCCGGGAAACAAGCTCGAGAAAAAAACGAGAACTCGAGAAATCAATTTGTGTCTATGAAAAAAATAAAAATTTGCGTTTACCGTTTGTTTTTTAAAGCGCGGCGGGGGCGGCACGGGCCAAAGCGCAGTGGTAAATTTTTCGACGCAAGGCTCTGGCGGGTCGTTTTTTTCATAATAAAACAGGGAAAAACATGATACTATTACTCGAGAAGATAAACCCCGGCGATTCAATTTCGTACGACGTTGCGCATGACGTCATTTGTGACAAAAATTCTGCTTGTGGTTGGGGGGAAAACAGTTTTTTAAACCTTTTTTTAAAGTTTATTGTTTTTTTGGCATTACTTTTAAAATTTTTATATATTGGTGTATAAAATTTCTAGGGTTATTATAATAGTATGTAAGATATTTCCTTAAATTTTATTTTGGGATATGGATCCGTGCTATGATAATAACCTTTAAAAATAAATTATAAAATAAATAATATAAATGCCCGTTTGACATTGTTAAGGTTTAAAAAACGAACAACAAAGGATTATAATTATTTAAAGTATTTTAATTTAAACATAGGCAATATAAAAAAGGCCCCAAAGGCTTGTTTTAATAATAAACTAATAACACTTTATACCCCAAAAAAAAAAATGATTTATGGTTTTTATTTAAATAAATTTAGTTACCTATTTTTAGACTAATACTTCTGCAGAAAAATATCAGTACATATTTTGTTATGTTGCAAAAAAAATAATATACAGCGTATTGTGACAATTTTTAAAAATTTTATTGAGTTAGAAAGGAGAGTCTATATTTTTTATCTTGCTTATGGGTAGAGGTGTTAAAAAAATGACACTGTAACGTTTAAAAATTCTGTTTATTTTTTTAAGAATATTTTAAATTTAGAAAATTAACAAATTTACACAAGAAAACCAAATTTAATTAATCTATTTTATAATTTTCGTCATTTTTCTCTTTCTTACTTTGTTTTTTTTTTAATATCTCTATTTAACTTTAGAATTTTAAAATACAGATTTGGCAAAATCCGTTGCGTAAATTGTTAAAAATGTTCGAGTTCCTTACGCTAAGTTACAAAATCTGGGTTTGGCTTCAAAAAATAAATAAACAATACACTAAATCCATTGAACATCTAAACCGAAATCAGAACCCCCATATTAAAACTCGCTGTCTCTGGGGAAATTTGTCATCGAGTGACGTCAGGCGTGCGAAAAATAGGCTTATCTCATGCGCGTGGGTTTATCTTCTCGAGTAATAGTATCATGGGTAATACACCCCGTTCATTCGTGTTTCGACTCTAGCTGAGTTCAGGCGGTTTACAAAGTTACTGAGAGCTGGCACCAATTTTTGGGTAGGTATTTAAAGGCAAGCTGAAAACTTGTCATATACTTCTCCTATTAAACTCCAACACGAAACTGTAGAGCTGGCTGGTGAGTAGCGAGGCTAAATCAGCCCCTTAATTTAAAAAAAAAAAAAAATCCAAAAATGTATTTGAGGCAGTATGCAATTTTTATATGTTGTAGTCTGATTGTTGATTTTTACTTAAACCCTTTTTAGCAGAAATTTACATTACCTACCCAAAATTGCTGCCAGCTCTCGGGCTAAGTGTAGTACACGCAATTTGTAAATTTCTCGACAACCCGAGAAGACCCGAGAAATTAGTCTCGAGAATTCTCGAGACCCGAGAAATTGATAAGCTCGAGAAATCATGAACCCTAGCCACATCCGAGATGGACATTTCAAGGCCTTATGTTGGTCGGGTGGGGGGTGAGGCATTGGTTTCCAATATTTATACTGAGCATTCCTTTCGTTGGTTGATTTTATTAACACACGTTACCCTAACGATGACATTATATTTTGGCCCAATCTTGCGCATTGTCACTACTCTAGAACAAAAAGAAATTAGTTAGAGACCCAAAATATTTCATTTTTTTGCCCAAAAAAACAACCCCCAATTATACCCAGGCTCGTCTCGTTGGGTTTTGGGCAATATTAAGTAGAAAGGTTTACGATAATGAATGAGAAGTTGAAAATGAACATCATCCACAACATGATGCAGCAGGTTAAACGAAAATTGTACCTTGAAGACCATGGACCTTTAAGTATAATTTAAATTGCATTTATTATTAAGTAGCTATTAAGAAAAACGTTATTAAAATATTATTTGAATTTATTTTACATTTTCTTTAAATCGTTCATTAGCATTTTTCCGAAAATTTTTGTTACATACGTTATTAGATATACAGCCCATTAAGTAGCATTAAACATGGATTCCAAATTAATGACGCCTATATTGGGAATTTACAAAATATAAAGGAATACGTATCTAAAGAAAAAAAAACCAAAATAATTTTTTATTGTCTAATTATGTCCATGAAACTGCTTTAACCATTTTGGTTCTAAAGATATTTTGCAAGTTTTTTAAATAAGCTGATTTTTTTAAACTCCAAATATTTTAAATATGTAAAATCAATCTAAAAAATTATGATTAGGCTTGATTTTAATAAATATAAACCCATAATATTAAGATAAACTATCTTTGAGGCAAAATATTAATATTAATAAAATATTGTTTTACTCGATGTTATTTACGATGAGAAAAATATCTTCTTTTGTCAAAATCATTAGTCAAAATTTTGTACTAAAGACGAAATTATTTCTATGTTTAAATAAATATCCGAATTCTTTGCTAAACAATATAAAAATAATATTACTTTTAATCCCTTTGCTGATTATCATATTCCGAAAGTTGCTTCTGTTTGTTGCAAAAGGTCTAATAGACATTCTGCTCCCTAACTAAGGTACAGTAACGGTCATTAAATCTTGGGCAATTCTTTTTCTCTTTTGTAAAATAGGCTTATGCCACCTTATACTGAATATAAATACTCGTTGAAAAACCTAATAAAGAAACAGGTGTCCGTTGTCAGGGTCTAAAAATATTTTTTAAAATGCCAAATTTACCTTTAAATTAAAAAGTATTAATTATTCATTATATCTAGCAGAGAGGTTGGCCAGAAAGGAATGTGGCGAAAGAGCTTAACATCCCAAGGAGTACTATTTATTTTGTTTAAAAAAATGGCAGGAAACACACTCCTTTGAGAGAAGAGCTGAAAGTGGTCATCAAATCAAAAACAAGACAATAATTTAGTTAATGTTTTGAGAAACCAATCATTTAAATCTGTAGTTACAGTAAAATCAAAAAGCAATTTCCCAGCATAAGTTAGAACGGCACGGCGAAGAATAAGCCAAGTATCCGAATTGTGCTGCCACCCGGCAGCCTTAAAACCGTTTTTAACAAATGCAAATAATGAACAACGCATTGGATTTGCTTTACAATTTTACTTGGAACCTCCTATTTTTTGGGAAGATACTCACCGATAAAAAAGTGTTCCAGTCGTGCTACAATAAGATACTTAAGGTATACAGGCCTCAAGGAACACGATTTAATAAAATATACCCAAAAGGACAGAAGTAGTGGGCAATTTTCGGTAAAAGTTTGGGGGCGGCTGAGTGCAAAAGGACTTGGTGTATGTTATTTTATCTACTACAGAATATCATACTTTCTTCTGTACCGAATCGATTTCCGGACAGAAATTTTATCTTTCAGCAAGATAAGTGTCCCGTTTATACGGCCCTGCAAGTCGATGAATGGATGGAAGAGCAGCGTATCAGGGTTTTACCGTGGCCTGCATGTAGTCCGGATTTAAATGTTATGGAAAATGTTTGAGGCTTATTAGTTAAAAAAAATAGGGAAAATGAGTTTAGGTCGCAAAATGTAAACGAACTTAGGATAAAATTTTAGAGGCGTGGGGTGAGTTACGAGGAAATCCGGACTACCTCCGGGCTTTGGTCCATTCAATGCCTGGAAAGCATAATTCTGTCTTAGAAAAAACCTGTGTCGCAATAAAATATTAAATTTGTTTGGAAGGATATTTAAGTTTGTTTAATTTATTTATTTATTTACTCATTTCACTTTACAGATTCTTTACAAAGAAAGTATCCAATTACAATGTAAAACAAAGACAATAACTATATTATAATATTTCGCTTAATTTACTTCTTAACAGTGTTCAAGATAGGTTGGACATTTTCAATATTAGTTATAGGGGGTATAACTAATATTGAAAATGTCCAACCTATCTTGAACACTGTTATATGTTTTACATATATTATATAATATATTATATAAAGGGGAACCCAAGTGTCTGTGGTAGGTAGAAGGTAAATAAATAAGTATACTATACCAAATATACGTCTTCGTTTTTCTAGCGATTCAAGACCATATCTTCCGTATAATGGACCGATTTGCACATGTTGATCATACAGTCCAGTTTCCTTAAAATAAACATACCGAATCATTTTGTTTTGAACCCGCTCAACTACATACTTATAACAGCCATAAAATGGACTCCATATTAAACTAGCATACTCAAGAATACTTCTCACATATGATATGTACAAGCACCTCAGACATTCAACACTTGTAAATTCCTTGGTATTACGCACAATAAATCCATACATTTTGCAAGCTCTGCTGATGATCTCTTTAACATGCGAATTAAATGTTAATTTGTGATCAAATGTTACCCCTAAATCTTTAATTTCACTTACACGTCTTTTACTATTATTACGCATTTTATATTCGTATAAGATGAGAGTCTGCTTTCTAGAAAATGTCACAATGTTACATTTATCTATATTAAAATATAATCTATTCTCTACTGACCACTCCATAATATTATCTATATCAGTTTGAAGGGCAAGGCAGTCATCATTTGTTTTAATTTCACGGTATATTTTTAAATATCTGCAAATAATAGGCATGATGAATTTTTAATTACAGTTGTAATGCTATTAATATAAATTAGGAATAATAATGGACCTAAGTTGGAGCCCTGTGGTACTCCAGAAGTAGAAACAAATGATTTTGAAGTGTAGCCTTTCAAATTTACTGTGTGTTCTCGATCATACAGATATGATTTTAAAAAATTTACTAAATTGCTATGAAAGCCAAATTCTAATACTAGTTTTTTAAGTAAAATTTTAAATGACACTCTATCAAATGCTTTTTCAAAATCTGCGTGCAAAACATCCACATGCCCTTTTACATTTAAAACATTTGATATAGTTTGCGTAATTGACATTAAGTTAGTTATTGTAGATTTACCAGTTAAAAAACCATGCTGAAATACCGATATGCTCTGTCTCAAAGAAAGAAAGATAGACTTAAAAATAAGTGATTCGAATATCTTAGCAAGTACGGAAAGCACTGCAATTCCCCGGTAGTTAATAATAAGTGATTTATCTCCTTTTTAAAATTGGGCAAATTTTTGCCCTTTTAAGAATATCTGGAAATGTTTTTGTTTTTGGACTCAGATTAAACAAGAATAATAGAGGGTCACAAATAATATCTATAAACCCCTTAAATATAAAAGATGGTATGCCATCCGGTCCAACTGCCTTACCCTCCTTTAGTTCCTGAATAGCCTCTATTACATCTTCCACCCGCACATTATTCAGAACAACCTCCGGGGCATTAATCTTATTGTAAATATTAGGCACTATGTCTTCATCTTTCGCATACACACCGCTAAAATAACTGCCAAAGGTATTACATATATCCCCACCATTATCATATGCTACATTGTTCCAATACATTTTGTTGGGAATATGAGTTGAGCTTTTTTTATTGTTTATGTAGGACCAGAAAGATCGCGAGTCAACACTAATGCTATCCTGCACACTTTTAATATAATTTTGACGAGCAAGTTTTATATCTTTTTTTATATCAGATCTTAGAATTTTAAATTGAGTGTAGGTTTCCATATTTTTAGTATTTTTATGTTTATTTCTCAGTTTATCTTTAACTTTAACTTTGTCTATTATACTCCTTGTAAACCAAACAGGATACCTTCCGGATACACATTCATGACTTTTCGGAATACATAGATCAAATATTTCATAAATTTTGTCATAAAAAGCTTCTGTGGCATCATTAACATCAGCATATGACTCGAGAAGGCTCCAGTCTGCCTGATTAAATACACAGTACAAAGATACATAATCAGCCCTACGAAAGTTGTATGTCTGAGCTTTGGATTTTAATTCCTTAATACATGAGACATCCATTGACAGAGTGATTCTTAATGTGGGATGAAACTTATCTTCAGTAACAAAGCTAAATTCGCTTCTCGTTACCTTACCATTGATTTTTGTCACAACAATATCCAAAAGACGAATCATCGAATTTACAATATGATTTGTGGAGCATCATAAAAACTTAAGAACCGATTGAAGCTGTCCACATAATTGTCAGACTCGCCCAACATATAATAATCATTTAATTTAGATACATTAAGATCACCCAAGATTACAAACTTTGAGTCCAGAGGACATTGCTGGTGCTCAATCATATCATACAACCTCTCGTAGGAATGAATATCACAAGAGGGCACGGCATATATAACTATGAAGTATACACGATTAAAAGAACTTAGGCTAATTCTAACACACAATATATCAATCTTTTCATCTTGAAAATTTAGATCAATAAGTAATGAATCAAATTTTGTTTTTGCAGCCAATAATACTCCATCTCCTCTCGTCTTTCCGCTTAATTGATAGTTACGATTAACTTTAAAAACATTAAACATACCATAAGGAAAATATTCACTATTCATTAGTAGAATCATGCAACCAAGTTTCGGTTAAAGCAATAACATCATATTCATCAGATGTAGCCCAAACACTGTCATTAAACTCACTCACTTTAGAATTAATCCCTCTTACATTTTGATATACCACACATAATGAACCTTTATTTGATGCATAGTACATGTCGATTCAAGTGTCTTGTGGGTAAACCTTCTCTGAAAATGTGTTCCGATTTGGTCTGATATTTTCGGAAAGCAAATGGCCTTACTAACGTGTGGCATAGCACTGTTCATAATGGCTGATTCTAATTGTGATATGAGATCTTAAATGATGCTCATGGTCCTCTAACCTGGAAGCTTTTCATGTGAGCTAGGATCTATTGTTTTAAAGTTGAGATGTTCCACAGTACAATCATGTTTTAAATTACCAACATAGAACCATTTTCTTTCAATTGCTGCTGAAATTTTAGATATAGTGCTATTTGTACCCTTTACAAATGCTTTATTTTTTGGAAATTGCACTGGATTGGTCTGACCAGCATTGGAATCGACTGTAGATGAGCCCTGTTGTTTAGAATGTGGTGACTCATTATTTACATGAATGAGATTTGGCATCACAGGATTCTGTAGGAAACCCTGGACCAATTCCTTATTTGTACTCTTGATCGCATCTACAACGCCTTCGAATTTATCAGCTATGACGTCAGCTTGGTTTTCTAATTCCTGTCTAAGAACTGCAACCATACCTGTATCCAAGTTTGACTCGGATACATTCATTAATGAGTTTTGTTGCTGTGTGGGATTTTCATCGGTTGAGCTTTGTTGATTCTTTAAGACAGTAATTTCTTTTTCTAGTTCTTTTCAATCTTCTTTGTTAATTCCAAAATTTTATTTGCAGAATAATTGCTCTCATCAGCATTGTGTGTTTGATTTGATTTACGTATATCATTTTCCATGGCGTCCACTTTGCTAGTTAGTCTTTGCATTAGCTTACTTTGCATTTCAACCTCCTTAATCAATGATTTTGTATCAACATGTCGGCACTGTCTTGTTTTTGATTCGTTTGCTTGAGTCATACAGACTGGATGAAATAACCCTCCGCACTTTAGACATTCCACGCTAGTCACTACAATCTTTTTGCAGTGTATGCACTTGGCCTTACTAGTGTCGACAATTCCAGTTGCGTTATCAGTATGATCATTCATTGTTGGGGTATTGAATGAAATAAACACACTACTTTTTGTTGATTTATTTTGAATATTATCGTCTATTGTTAACTGTTTTTTTACGTCGTGGATTATAGATATCACGTTGATATTCAAATCAATTATTATTTCCGTGTTTTTCACTATTAAGCAAAAAAACAAAAAACGAAAACAATAACACAAAGCAGAGTATGCACAAAACTATCTATTTTACACTATTTAGATTAAAATCACAATTACGCTTATTGAATATTTTACGGAGCTAACCAACTACTACGACTCAAAATATATTTTATCAAGTTTAATCAAGTCAATTAAGTTTATTAAATATTTAATTAATTTAATGATTTGCTAGTTTTTATAAAATATAAATATTTTCTATTACCTTTTGCTTCATTTATAATGATTTATAGTAATTAAAAATAAAACAAGGTAAAAAAGAGTGATTTACAAAAATTGGCAATAAAGTCAAAATTTGCTAATTTTTTTGCCCCAGATTTAATGGCCGTCACTGTACATTTAAATAGTAATATTTTGATTCAGTCCCATTTCGTATCTGGTAAATATCTGGTAAAATCGCGTCAAAAACCCCTATTTGAAAAAAATGCAAATAACTTATTTTTTAGCATATATTAATCGAAATTGATGTGACCAAATATCAATCGTAGATATTGATTTATTTAGTTAAAGTTAAAACACTTTTACGGTAAACAAATTTAGTAATATTTAAAAATTATGAGTTAAAACAAATGGTGGAGATGCTGGTTAGAACACGAACAGGACCGCAAGTATCCCGTAAACATATTCTTTCAAATCTCACTCAAAGGAGAACCAGTTTATTCAGGAATGTTTTATTAATATTTTCAATAAAATAACAATTGTATGCAATCGTAAAATGTAAATTGTTAATAAATAATTTCTTATTACCATGAAAATCGACCACTGGTCGCCCGAGAACGATCGGCAATCTTCCTACTCATCTCTGGTATAAACCGCCATCAATAAATAGTAAAACTAAGTTGGTGCAAATAGAAAAGCATAACGTTGGAAGCTTAACCCAATAAAGCATTTTTTTAAAGCTTTTTTTTTATTTAAGCATTATTTTTCCTAAAGCAAATAGACGAAGTAATTTAAATTTTGCATATATTTTTAGTTTTTATATTTTGATTTTTCTAAAAATAAAATATTCTTTACCCTAATATATATTTAAAAAAATATATTTGTAATATAGTTTAGTGTTATGTTTTAGATTTAGACAATGCACGACAAGTTGGTCTTACTTTTGATTCCGTGCCCAGTATGTTAATTTCACCGGATCTTCGACCGAATTCCAGTGATGAAAGTGCAGTTATTAAAGCAATACAAAGTATTTACCTCAAGGAAGGGGAAACATTTTCTAGTAATTTAATTGCTCTAGCCGATGTATGTATATTATTTCAACCAACAGAATTTAAAACAATCAATTTATAATATTATCTGGTATTAGTGTACAGGGTGTCCTATTTTCGTGTGTCTTTAGGCAGGTTTCTCGCGTATGAGTGAAGTTACAAAGATTTCGGTTCTATAGGCCCTTTGCTACTTTTTTAGTCAAACGAAAGATACCGCAAACAGATTTGTCCTAACCCCTTAGTTTCTTCGCTAAGGGTGATTTAAAAAAGTTGAATTTTCGGTTACCCTCACGTTATCTCAGGCATCTTTGTAACTCATCGAAAAGTATAAAAACGGGCCCTTATAGAACTTTTTACGCAGAATACAGTGGCGACTTGAAATTTACTTTCTTTGAGATATTGACACAAAGTTGCACTTTTTTAAGATTGTTATATTTTTTCGTCATATTATTTGCCACACTGAGAGCTTTCTAAAAATATAATATAGTCGAAACTTATTTTTATTATAAACATGAAAACATGCAATTATTTATTTTTAACATAGCCGCATTTTCGTTTAAATTAATGACAGTCAAATTAATCAACGTCAACGTTATAAGGATTGTAAAGTATCTTACTGCTACGTTATGGAATAAACTGGCAAGGGATTGGTCAAAATCTTAGTAAGTGGAATGGCGATCTAAAAAGTAATACAAAAGTTGCAAAAAATTGGTTTGGTTTCAAATCTTAAATAAAAAAAATATATATTACTTTAACGATGCTGCCACAGTTTTGGTGCTTTAATCTGTTGGAGAAACTAGTATGATGTCTGTTGGAAGTTCAAAATTATATTTAAAAGATCCTAAAAAAAAATAAAATATTTATATTTTAATCTCAATTTAATGTTGATGTGTAAAAAGGCAATTATAAGTTAATAGGGTTCTTTAATTAATGTACCGGGTGTCCAAATAAGAAAGGACGCCGGCTGTATCTCAGAAAATGTTTATCGCACAGTGTTGTTTCGTAAAAGTGGTCAAGAGAAATAGCTGGAAATTATTTTAAAGTTTCTAAAATGGCCGCTAGGAGGCATAACTGCAATCTTGAATTTAAAAAAGTGATGTTTCTGTGAATTTTTCTAAAAAAAATAACTAATTTTAAAAGTTGAGAATAATTTGAATCTTTTTTGTTTTACAATTTTTGCTGTATCTTTAAAAATAAAGTGGTTGGAAGTATTTAAAGGCTTTTCGTAAAAAACACTCTGTATCTTCAAAACAGCTAAGCCGATTTTAACAAGTTTAAGCTAGTTGATAAGAGGTTTTCTTGGGCTATAAATGTTATAATATTTGAAGTTTTGTTAGTTTAACATGTCGCCGCTAGAGGGCTTTTTTCGAAATTCCGAGAGAAATGGTAAATTTTTCAAAAAAATTAAATCTATCGGTATGATTTTTTTTCATAAAAAGGTTGCTAAATGATGCTTAAACAAGCTCGCGAAAACCGCATCTCGATATTTTATTCCTTACCTAAAATTTAGGCCAAATAAAATTTTATACGTCAATATCTTAAAAACTATAAAACTTACAAGAAATTTCATAATACGTTAATTATGTATTTTTATAAAAACTTTAATTTAGGTTTATAACTTTTTTGTCTAAATGCAATACTTTACGAGTGATAATAAAAAAATCGAATTCCAGGGGTATACTTTAAAAAATCCTGAAAGTTCGATTTATTGATTATAATTCGTAAAGTATTGCATGTAGGCGAAAAGATTATATAACCTTAATTAAAGGTTTCGTAAAAATACATAATTAGTGTGCTAATTTTCAAAAAACCCCAAATTAAGAATAATAACGCAAAGACAATAATACTCTACAAAAGTAAATGTGCGGTGCGCAATATCTCTTTATAGCATTAAAAGACCAAATTTTTACAACACTTGCAATAGTACTAAAAAGTGCTTAAAAGATATTTTAGCAATAAATTCGAAAATTTGCCCATAAATTTTCGCTTACAAATGTATTCTGTTGGGGTGGAGTTTTTGAAATATAGTTATGTCACAATTATTTTGCATTTTTATATATCTTGTGTATCTGGAAAAATAGGATGTGTTAAATCTTACTTAAAATAATATTATTCTGGAAAAAAGATTTTTTTAAGTCATAATTTATAAACTAAAAAGAAAAAAAATATATTAGAGAAGACATATTTTTGTATCGACACAAAATACTGAAAATTCTGGTTAAGTATAAATAATTGCTGACATTGATTTTTTCAAAATAACGTAAACTAAAATTAATGAAAAGCTTCGGGTCCAGTCAGGTCACCCGTTATAGGTCGGTTTGACATCCTAAAAAAGCAAAATAAAAATTAAATCTTAGTTAATTATAAAGCCTTCCGTAATTTAAAGTATATAACAATGCTTAATATTTTTATTTATATTATTTTGCAATTGTGTAATTATACTACCTTTTATTTAAATTACTTGTTTCAATTTTGGCTTTACGTAACTTACCTAGAATTGACATAACTTTTTATTCAAATTGTACACATCCGTGAACGTGAGGCTGTCATTTTACAGATATTGTCTTAGGCAATTTTTGAAATTTTGCTTACTACATGCATATGTATATGGTGCATATTCAACATCTTTATCCTGTATAATAAGGAACTGACGTTTTAAAATTTCTTAATAAGATGGTGCTTATGGCTCTTAATATAAACTTTTTTTGTTTAAAATTGTACAAAAGCCTATACCGGATATAGCGATTTCAAAAACAAATGAAACGCGTACATGGCCGGACTTGGAGCTCTTCAGTAATTATAAGCCTACGTATTTTTAAAGCCATCAACGTCAGTAATTTGCACCTAGACATACTTCTTTTTAGCATTTTGTTTTATTTATGCGCTTTTAGGCACAAATATATTTACATTTTAGTCTTGTGTTGTAGTTTTACAGTGATAATGGCTTTACAAGAGGAACTATCAAACATGCAGAACTAACATCTAGTTATGTGCCAGTCTATCTTTATCAGTTTGCTTATTACGGAAGAGCAATCATTCCAGCATATATTAATGGTAAATTTTGTTTAACCCTTATGGCACGTTTCACAATAATTTGTTGATTTCTTGACCGCAATAAAATTTAAATTACAACCCTCAGTGAAAAACCCAAACCATAAATAGGGTGCTTGACAAATATTGTGTAGGCGCCGCACCTTTTGAAACGGTACAGGTCCTGATTACCTACTAATACTAATAGTTTAGGTTAGCTATTTTGGATGTTTAATAACACACACGAAAATACCTTGACAAACTCCAAACTACTGATGTACTAAGACGAAAAGATTCTGCTTTATATTCAACACCTGTAATTTTTACTATAACCTGCATAATATACCAAAAATTAGGTACAATAATATATTAAGAAAATTTTAAGTCCGGACGAGTTTTACGACTAACAGTAGCAGGTAAAACGAGAAATCAACGAATTTTTGTGGAACGTAACATACTACTTACTACTATTACTAAAACTACTATTACAGAAAATATAAAGGATTATCTAGGCTCACGGTAATGCACAAGGCCAAGTTCCGGCCTACCGCACGATTGTGTGTATATTATGCAAAATATTTCGGCGAATATTCTCCCGGTTATTACTTCTATCCCGTTCCACATAAAGGTATGCGATTTGGTATGGTAATTTACATAAGTACTCCAATTATCTGCAAAATCATAAAAAAAACTTATCTCAAGTAATTTCTGAGATATTTGATTTTGAAAATCGCCGATTTTACTACTGACTGGTGGAGTTATGAAAAGTATGGGGCACTTGGTACTTAAGTAGGTTTTAAGAAAAGATTAAAGAAAACATTTTAAAAACTGCACGTATTTACTTGAAAATCCCTGGTGGGGTATTATCGTATTTTTAGGGGGTATTTTAAAATTTTGCAAAAACTTGAAATTTGGTATGTAAGTAGGTTTTTACAACACAAGTAAAGAAAAAATTTCTAAAACTATCTATTTTAGAATTTTGCAATCTGTTTGAACCTGACTTTCTGAGGTCATAATTGTCTGTAGAATTTAAAATGTAGATAGAATTTCATTTACTAAACAAATTTGCCACATTTACCTATTACACGCCAAATTGGAAACGATTAAAGAAACATTAAAATGAGCAATTTTTGTACTTCATATTCAGTCTAATGGTTAAGTTCTACCTACAAGGCAATGTCTACTGAGAAAAACAACAGACATGCTTAATTTTCTTTTGTGGGATTTTTGTCTATATGTTTAATTAATTTCTAGGTGCTGAAAAGGCTACGCATGCAGCAGAGCTTCCATTTATATTTAATATGAAAGGCGTGAGCGGTACTACTGGTTTATCGGATATAACAACTCAAAATACGATGGTTAGCCTGTGGACAAATTTTGCAAAATTTTTGTGAGTATAATTAAAAAAAATGAAAGATTAAAGTAAGTGAGTATACTCAAAGCCATTTCGCTTAAAAATGACTTTGGCCGGTGTTCTTTCAGTTGTTTTATAAATATCGGACTGACCATTATTTGTGTGCACGATTATCCATTTTCTAGTTCAGGCGCCCTCGGGAGATGTCGCAGGTTTTGTCTAAAAAACTGGGGACTTAACCCAAAGACAAACCTGTGGTTGTATAAAATGGTAATAAAACCCATGATAACCTCGACTCAGTTGTCTGGGGGGCAAGGGTCACGCAGACTGTAGCAACCAGACAACTTCAAAGTGTGCAAAGGCAAGCATGCGTATGCATCACGGGAGCTATGAGAACAACCCCAACCGCAGCCCTGGAAGTGCTGCTAAACCTGCCGCCACTCCACATTTACATATAGGGAGAAGTAAAGGCGGTACTCTATAGACTCAAACGAGGTCAAAGTCCAATTATAGGACATCAAAGGACCTCACGATGGAAAATAGAGGAGGACCACGAGGTCAGCTCATTGTTTAAGATGCCCTCAGACAGGTCAACCCCTCGTTTCATCTTCAACAGACACTTTCGGATTGTCATACTAGATATGGAGGACTGGAAAGAAGGCCCTCCATTCAAAGCCGATCATATCTGGTATACAGAGAAAAGATAACCTTAAGTCTTGGTCAGCACGCCACGGTTTTCCAAGCGGAAATCGCAGCAATAAATTGTGCATTATGCTGCCGCCTACCACGTAACCCTGTCGCACCTGAGGGCCACGAGGGGAACAAAGGAAGGCCGACGACCTAGCCAAAAGAGGATCAGCCATGGAAATGATAGGCCCTAAGCCATTCTGTGGAGTCTATTAAGAGCTGGGTAGACAGACAGTTTTAAAGCTGGTGGGTACAAACACCAGGACAACGACAGGCAAAGCAGTTCATTAAGACCTGCTCGGCCAAGTTTACCTCGGACCTACTGAGCCATAGTCGTAAGGATAACTGTAGGTCAACTAACAGGACATTGCAAACTCAACAAGCACCTGGAAAGAATATGCCTGGTGGAGGATGCCCTGTATAGGTTCTGCCAGGAGGCTGAAGAAACAGCCATACATGTGTGGTTCCACTGCGAAGTACTATGTAGGCTTAGGTTTACTAGGCTTGGTGAGGAAAAGCCAAAACCGGCAAGATATATAAAGTGGCCAGTGTAAGACTCTGGAGTCTAGTTAAGAAGACAAGCCTGGACAAGGTACTCTAAAGAAGGATAGGAGAAACCACAATAAATCTGGTAAGGTTGCAGTGGTGAAGGTCATTTTTGCCATCTCCGCTCAAATAATCTAATCTAATCTAATCCATTTTCTATAATATATTTCAATTTTAAACGGCTATAAGCAAATTAAAATATGTTAATTCTTTTTGACGTTTGTATATGGCGAAAGCTACATTGACGATAAGTCTGACGATGTTTTTTGTGCTTATTTAGTTATAGAAAATGTGCTGTTTCAATAGCAGCCAACTATTAATAACTTAATTATGTTTTTTTGTTATTAATAACAATATTGTTATTGGCAGTAACGCAATCACGCGATCTGACCTATTACTTTGTTATTAGAAAACACATTCCAAAAATTTAATGTTATGGACCGGCTATAAATAACTTTTTTTTGCCCATTTAGCTCCCGGGCTATAATTGTTTCATATAATATGTCTTTTCAGGAATCCCACGCCCAATCAGTTTACCCTATTAAACGACACAGTTTGGCCTACCATTAGTCCCACAAATTTACAGTATTTAAATATAAATGGTACTGTGGAAGTTAGGTCTAATATTAGAGAGAAAACCTATTTAAAGTGGAACAACATTTATGAAACCTATGGAAAGAAACCATTTGTTACTTATTAATTTATTATATATTTAAATAAATTCCTAATAAATAAAAAGCTGTCTTTATTTAAAAATATCCACCCAATTAAGTCCCTTTCTGTAGTCTTTAAATAATTTTAAATTGACACAACCTAAAAAACCAAAGGTTTGGACGACAAAGAAAAATATCTGCAGGTAGCAGGATCCAAGGTCTAGACACTCTAGGGATAAAGGGACGAAAAAAGTGTCAAGTTTAGGGCCTTCTAGATGCACTGTGGAGAAATGCATAAAAGTGGCACTTCTTTTTGCTCTCTTGTGGAAAAGGAATTTTATCGGCTAATTCCCCGGAGTAAAAGCCGTAAAAATGTCTATAAGAGTGACAAAGCTCCAAAGGCTCGTTGATGGGCTAAAAAACTTTGGAAACAGTATTTAAAAGAGGGTATAATTTGGGATAGATAAAGAAACTACAGATTATAAGGAAATGTATTATTTTCTGGCTCAAAGGAGGGGTGCGAGCTTTTTTAAAGCTGCTGTGGCTATGGTATGCAAATTAAAGTTCTGTTAACTGTTATCACTTGAAAACGGTTGGAGATACACCACTAACCGAAACGTTGTGTATCAATTAACAAATAAAGACAATGGAAGTCCAAGATTTTAGTGTTATTAAAACCATAACATTGTCTAACACTTTTAAAGAAACGGTGGGTTTTACACCCTTCATCGCGACCGCTCGGTCTATTGTGGCTTACACCTTTTTATATTTTTCCCAATAGGATCAGACTTTTAATGAGTGCGATGATTAAATTGGAAGAGAGATCCACGCAGGCAACAATGTGTCATTGCCGAAGATTGGAAATCTTAGTCGTGCCGCTACCGGACACGAGCATAATACGTGCTCTGTCTGGTGTCCCTGTCTGCTAGAAAGTTTGACCAGCAGACGATTAAATCCGTCATGCCCTCCTCTCCCGGTATAGTAAGGTGGGTAGCTACCAGGTCCTTGTCACAGAAACCAGATGTTCCACTGAGGCCGTATATCCGGCCTGTGGTAGACGTCCAACCATGACATCAACGTGCGAACACAATGATGAGCAAAATTTTGTGCTAACTTTCCTCCATAAATATATCCAAAAATAAGTTAATTCAATTTTACGTCGTCCGTACGTCCGTAGACATAGATATTGCATAAATAAAATAAACAAAACATAAAACGTGAAAACAATTGTAATCTACGTGGCGTTGTGTTTCATAGTTATTTTTTTTTTCTACGACCAATACCTACAAAGTTATGAGCAAATAAAATAGACAAATTTTGTATATTTAACAAATTTCTGGACCTTTCTAAGAGAGTATATCTCGATTCTTGTTATATACATCTTTCTAATGGGTTTCCAGCTGAAACTTGTCTCTCACCTCGTACATGCAACAACTTTTGTTGTTTCTGAATAACAATCAGATCTTATGTAAAATAAAAGTAGTTACGTACGGTCGTTGGTGATGATATTGGATTTAGATTTATTATTTCCTCTTGCAAATTAAATTAAGTCATGATATTTTGCTGAGGTTCATTCGTAGGTAATGAATAATGAATACTTTTTTTATGCGAATGTTATTATGTTACACACATATGCACTTTATTATATTTAAAATAGTGGTATATGTTTCACAGCGTATGGGAGTTAATATTATTTGAAATTTTTGTGTCATAATGCCAAAACCACATTATATAGTTTTCCTTTTCCCGCAAAAATCTGTACTTTAAAATTATCATTTTGTGATCAAGTGTCCTTGTGGGGTAGGGTCTAAATAAATAACGTTTTAAAGGGACATCTTAACTTGCAACTATTCTTTATATAAAAAAAAACTTTTTATTGCAGTTGCCGAATGCAAAACAAAAGAAAATATATTAGGTTTATAAGGAATACCTGCAGTTTATATTACTATATGTCAAGACTCATCTTAACACTGAAAATACAGGCAACATTTCTCTATCAAATCAGTCGGGAAATACTACTGCAGAATTAGAAGCCACTATTAACCACAGTAAAGATTCGCATGCTGCTGGCAACTATATTGAAAATAAAAGTGCAAGTTTAGAGACAGCAAGAACTCCTGCATTAACGAATGAGGACCAGGAAACAGTACAACTCCCGGCTCCTTTCACAACTGGACGCCGACGCGTAATTTTAGAAGGCAAACAACTGCTTATAAACTTTTGGAAAACCAAAACAAGAAAAAATAAAAATAATAAAGATGCTAAAAAAGACGAAGCTTATGATGCCATGCGTTATTTTTTTACTAAGTTTATTGCCTGATTTAAAAAATGATTTCATAAAATAACAAAGATTTTTTTAAAGTTATAATGCTAATGGACACAATACAATTAAATTTTTCACAATGTTAGTCTAATCAATACACTACCTCCACTATCATACGTCAACCATTCCCATCGCCGTCTTCGATTAAAGAGCTATTATTTTTTACCTATAAATTACAATAATGAACGAGAAAATAAAGCAAATGTTTACTTATTTATTTGAAATTTAATTGTTACTTTTCCACTTTTAAATAATTTTACTTAATAAATTAATAAATACAGCAACGGACTTTTAAAATATGTGTTTAGTTTATAAAATTTTAGTGTAAGGTTATTAATATCCTTTTCTCAGGACTAAGGCACCCCTTCATGTTAGTCTTTTGTTTATATTATTTAAGTTTAGGTTTTTTCATTTGTACATAATTTTTGTCATCTTATGTAAATGTAGATATTTGTTGAATTATTTTTTTTGTAATTGATTCAAATTTATTGTCATCAATCGTTAACTCTTGCGCGGCTTCAAATAGCCGGTAGTTAATATTTCGTTGAATACTCAATATCTTTTTTTTCTTTGTCTTTGCATTTTTATGGTACAAATATAACACAGTATTCTCCCCTTTGCACAAGGATGACATGGTAATTGCTGCTTGTAAAATACCAAAAATAATCAGTTCCATGTGAGGAGTGCACCCCGGTGTAGCATAGTCGCGACATTGTTGTATTAGTCGAGGCAATGAAGCACTCAACCTCGGAATTTAATGTGTCTGCCTACCTTATGACTTATACAAACCGTAAATTGCATTGCCGCAGCCAAAAATGCATTTAAAAAATTCATTTATTTTAAGACGACTTTTGGAAGATTTAATAACTTTGTAAATAAGAGCCAGAACTGGTCCAAGTCGGGGTTTTAAGGTCGCTAATCACGAATATGATAATCAAATTCATCCATAGCCGACCTGGAGCTCAGGAACGCCGATGAACGTCATCTCCGTGGAACTCTCCCAAAATTGACGCGGAGAAGGAGAGAAACTCGACGCCCGGTCGCTGAATTCAAAAATGGCATCGGCGAACACTCCCCGGACACCTGGTTCATCGGAACCTGGATGAGGAACTCATCTCCAAAGCTTTTCCTCACAAAACTGAAAACGACGAACCGAAAATCGTTATGGAGGATTTTTTGGGGCGCTGAATCCGAATTTCACGGCGGAAACGACTCCCCGGACACCTGGTGCATCGTAACCTGGCCCCGAACGTCATCTCCGTAGGACTCTCTAAAAATTCACGCGGGAAAGAAGAAAAACTTGGCCCCCGGGGGTTTTATGGGGCGCTGAATTCAAATGTGGCATGGGCGAACACCCCCTGGACACCTGGTGCTGCGGAACCAACCCCCTGGTTGGTGGACCGTCATTTTAAAGTTGTAAATTTTTATTTTAAAATTTATTATTTGTCAAAATCAAATTTTAGCTTAAAAATTATCCTTATATTTTTCATATTTTTAAAATTTCTTCTTAGTTACGGTGCACCAGGTGTTCGGCGGGTCGTTTCCGCCGTGAAATTCGGATTCAGCGCCCCAAAAAATCCCCCATAACGATTTTCGGTTCCTCTTTTTTGATTGTGTGAGAAAAACCCTCGGAGATGAGGTCCACGCCAGGTTCCGGTGCACCAGGTGTCCGGGGAGTGTTCGCCGATGCCTTATTTGAATTCGGCGACCCAATAAAACCCCGGGCGTCGAGTTTCTCTCCTTTCCCGCGTGAATTTTGGGAGAGTCCCACGGAGATGAGGTTCATCGGCGTTCCTGAGCTCCAGGTCGGCTGTGGGTCAATTTGAACATCATAATCGTGATCAGCGACCTCAAAAACTTTCGAGAACCCGATTTGGGTCAGTTCTGACTCATATTTAGAAAGTTATTAAATCCTCCAAAAGCCGTCTCAAAAAATTCATTTTTTGAATGCATTTTTGTCTGCAGCAATGCAATTTGCGGTTTGTATAAGTCACAAAGTGAGTACATTTTTTACAAAAAATTCTTTGAAGCGAATGTAAAAAACCGCATTCCGATCCGTCTTAGTGCAAAAAATTCCGAACTTTTTGCCTCGTTAGAGCTTCATTGCCTCACTATATTACTGGCGCACCCATGAAATGTCGACCCGTGGGAGAGAATCCTAAAATATATATTTTTTTCTATGATCGCTATAACAGGCGAATTTTGCTCTTTCGCTTTAATATGCCTAGCATGTGCAGACATTTTTATTTAGGGTATTGCAGTGACTACACAAGCCACTGCCAAACAAGTTATGTTTAGAATAAAAAATAGCAATTTTAATAAAAATAATTTATATTTATGTAATTATTAAATTATTTTTTTATGTCATAAGTTATTAAATTACTAATTAATTAGTTTAAAAAGAAAAAGATCACTACCGTCACAAAAGAATACTTTTGTGACGTTAGTGATCTAGATTATCAAAAATTAAGTGGTTCGGTTTAAGTGTATGTAACTCTAAAACAAAAACAAATAATTTTATCAAATACGTAAATACATTTTAATTAAATCAATTAAGTGTAAGGTATATTAATCTACCACTTTTTAGCTTTCACAACTCTAAATATTTATTATTAACTATGGCAGTGTTACAGTGCGTTTATTTTTTAAGCATTCTTGGTTTGGTGGTGAGTACTTTATAGCTAAAACACTAACTGACACTAAATGGAATTTTTAGTTGTACAATAATAATTTTATATAATTTAAAATTCTGGGTGGGTAGCTGCATTTTTATTTTTTTTGTTTCAAAAATAAAGTAAGATAAAAAAATATCGGAAGACAAAAAAGTTGTATTTTTAGTTGCTTAATAAAAAAAACATAATATAAAAATGGCAAAAAAAGTCAGTAGTGAACATTTTTTTCACAATTATTTTTGATAAGGCGCCACTGGGCCTAAATAGGCTTGTATTAATTGAAATAATACGCACAAATTTTAAAGAAATCGGCTAAGTTTAACACCCTGTTTTTTAGAAACTATGCATATTCGAACACATATTTATAAAACTTTTTTTTTATATTTTTCAATAAGGAATCATCTTCTGAAATTTGGCCTGGCCTTTTTTCAAACACCCTGTATACACCGGCGTAATTAGTGATCCGTATTTTCGTATTTTTATTTTTAAGCTTTAAAAAAAAATGTTTCATTAAAAACATCTGCATATTCTCAAACTTACAAAACACCGATCCTCGTTTTAATTTCCATAGAGCAAAGACATTTTTCACAAGACGTTGTGGAGCACCCATCTAGCAATAAAACCAATTTTGAATTTTGGTCTAATTAATCCAAAAAGAAGCATAAAATTCGGTTATTCTCGGATATCTTCGGAAATACTCGAAATATTAATGGTTTTTCATTGGTGTAATAATAGTCACATAAAATCGCAACTTAGTCGTTTCTCTTAATAAGGAACCTCTTTTTTCTTGTTATTATAGCTTGGTGATTCCATTGTAAGCTTACCAAAGGGAAAAATTAGAGGCAAAACGTTACAGAGCGTAAACAATAGGACAATACACACGTTCTTGGGAATTCCATTTGCGAAGCCACCACTGGGTGAATTACGATTTAAAGTAAAGTATCAAATATATTTTACATTACTATATACACAAAATGGCTTAAATTGTAAAAAAATATTACATTTTCTTAATACCACCTCCTATGTTTAATTTATTATAATTAATAAATTTAAAACGGTAAATAATTTAGGCTCCAGAGGAACCTGAACCTTGGAATGGAATTCTTGATACTACCCAAGATCCAAAAATTTGCTATTCATCGAAATATGATTATGATACAGAGTCCGAAGACTGTCTGTATTTGAATGTAATAACACCTGCAGTCCAATTGGTAAGTTAACGTAAAACAAACATTTTTGTAAATTAGGTTTTATTAAAATATGTAGTGTTTTTAAAAGGTTTTCAAAATTTTAAATACGTAAGTTTTTTTTAATGAATCATGCAAATTTACAATCAATTTCCATAGAACTATAAGTAAATGTTATAAGTGTACATGAGGGAGAAGTTGCCAGTTATAACTCTCCTTTGATAAGTTATCCAATATTATATAATTACTAGTCTAACAAGTGTTACAGCCAGAGTTTATTTAGTTTTCTTACAACCTCCAGGGGAGCGTATAGCTGCCTTGCTTTAGCATTAGGATGGTCTGGTAATCCATTTAGGTGGTGTCTTATATTTCTATATATTTCTTTTTTTACCATCGGTATAGCTAAGTCATCTGGAGTGTTACAAACCAGGGAGCATTAAATATTGTCCTTAGAATTTTTTATTGTACTCTTTTCATATATTTGAGCATCTTCATAGTGCCATTCCATAGGTCCATATAGGTGTTATTATACATTTGTACAGTAAGAGTTTGTTTTCCGTAGTAAGCTTTGATTTTCTTCCTAAGAGCCAATTTAGTTACCGGATTTAAATATTTATTTGGGTTTTTTGGCTTGTATATGAGATTTTTATGTTAGTAATTTACTTGGGTGTTAACTGGAAGTTGTATTCCATTGATGGTTGTCGGAGGACATTCTTCTGTTCGGTTTGTAAACATTACCTGTGAGGATTTGATCTCATTTATTTTCACTTTCCATTTCATGAGCCAAGTTTATAATTGGTTAAGGTGGTTCTGCAAGTACGCATTTGCAGCGATGGGGTTTTCGTTAGCGGAGATTATAGCAGTGTCATCAGCATATGTTTCCATCACTGTTTGTTTGTGGTGGGAATATGTGCAGTGAATATGAGGTATAAGTAGGGGCCCAGCGTGCTACCCTGAGGTACACCTGCTCTGATGGGAAAGTATGTTGAAGTTTCTGTATTCAGTTTTTATATAGGATAAGGTAATAGGAAGTTAAAGGATATGTTTAAGTTTATATTAGATGCCGACTTGCCAGACTCTGTCAAATGCTTTTTCTATATCTAGGAATGCTGAAGTGTAGTATTTCTTTTTTTTCAAAACTTGTAAGGATTTTAGTTACAAGTGAATGAATGGGGTTGTGGAGTGCATTTCACGAAAGCCAAATTGGTAGGTGTATGTAGGTATCCTTGAATCTAAGTTAGTGTATTCTTTATTTTTTTTTAAGGAAAAGCCTTTTAAATATTTCGGACCTTATGGGCCGGTATAATGAGGTTCTGTTTGGTAATTTACCTGGTTTAAGGATCATAATTATTTTGGCAAATTTCCACGTAACTGGAAAGTATGTTAGCCTCAGCATAATATTATAAATGGATGTAAGAAAAACTAGTGCTTTCCTTGGCAGCTGTTTTAGTACTTCTGCAGTTATCTAAAAAGTTCTTAATTTGATTTTCTTCATCACTGTTATCTAGCTGATATTCCTAAAAGATTTGTGCTAGGTATTCAGCAAAACTTGTCGCTTTTTCATGATCAGATCATCCCCAGTTACCATCTTCTCGTAGGATTGGTGAAGTGTGTACAATCGGCCTTTCAAACTGCTTTGTTGCCTTCCATATTGTGTTGTCATCTTTTGACAAGCTGGTGATGTAATTATTAAATGTAGCCTTGCGTATCTCTTGTAGAGCTGATTTTAACTGCCTTGTTAGTCGGTTAAACTCATATTTGTCATTTGGGTTTCGATTTCTCTACCATCTTCCTCTTGCTCGTCTTTTTTAGCTACCAGTTGACAAATGTAAAATGAAGTGCTAAAATACGTAAGTAAAATAAAAAAAAATACTGACAAAATCTTCTATATCTTGATTCTTCTGGAATTGATATTTTTCTTCTTTTTGCCTTGCAATAAATTTCTCACCCTCACCCAGTAGTAAGGTTGGCTCCAGACATTTTTTTTAATTTGGCTACGCCAAGTTTTTTTAAAAACAAACCGATATATATCCACAATTTTGTTGCCGATATGATACATATACGATATATCGGTAATCGTGTGATTATACCGATATACTAATATTAATAACGGTATCGGCCGATTAATTTATACTAATAGAAGCTAGTAACTAAACTTTTTGTTATAATATTTAAAACCGTTGTTTTTAGAACAAAACATGCAAAAAACTACCTGTATTATTTTCCATCTATGGTGGAGCATTTAGAAGTGGTTGGGCGGCATATGGTGATCATGGGCCAGACTGGTGGGCCGAAGAAGATATTGTATATGTCAACTTTAACTACAGACTGGGTATTTTTTTAATTTGAAATTATTTAGCACAGTAAATAAATATATTTCATGTAATAATAATATTATATTTTACATAAATAAATTTTAAAAAGCCCACCGCAAAAAAAGGGTTTACCTTTATTATCGTTGGCAAGGCATTTTCTTTGTTAAAAAACCTACAAGAATTTTTTCTTTAACCTTTTACTTAGATGTAAAATAAGAGAAAAACGGCCAAGTGATGATCGCGTTAAATTTAGCAATGGACTGAGCAGTTTAGAATGTTTAACAAAACGTCATTGTCATTGTTATTCAATGATTTTAGTAGGCAACCTGTTAAAATCTGACATTTTGTTAAACATTCTAAACCGTTGTTAACTTTTAACAATTTGCTAAGTTGACAACGGTTTAGAATGTTTAACAAAATGTCAGATTTTGACAGGTTGCCTACTAAAATCATTGAATAACACTGACAATGACGTTCTAAACTGCTAAGTCCATTGCTAAATTTAACAACGCGATCATTACTCGGCCGTTGTCAATCAATAATAAATCTTTGGTCGTCATAACAATTATTTAATTAACTGTGTAAAATATAAGCATTTTATGTACCTACCAGGAAAATTTCTAAAAATAAACCTGTATTATTTTGGTTGTAGGACCATTTGGTTTTATTTCAACTGGCGATTTAGTATTACCAGGAAATTCTGGACTAAAAGATCAACACTTGGCTTTAAAATGGACCTACGAAAACATTCACCTATTTGGTGGAGACAAAGACCAAATAACTATACAAGGACAAAGCGCGGGTGGCGCATCAGTTACTTATCAAATTTTGTATAAAAAATCTGGAGGTAATTGAAGATCTTTTAATTTTCTTGCATCTACTTTAAAACTCTCCGGTCGCAAAAATTGTTTTAGGCAATCCGTTTAAACTTTAAAAAACGTGCTAGATATATTGTTGAGTAAAAAATATTTTTGTCTAAGGTATTAATTACAATTTTTTTTTAAGTTTAAATTCAATATATACCTAAATAGGCGTATTTTTATTATTAAAATTATACTTTCAAATTATAACACTATAATTTGTAAGTAAATAATTCCTACAATGACCAAATTTTAAATTATGATGACCAAATTATAAATTATGACAAGGTATACTCAAATGATATTTTTTCGATACCTACCAAAAAATATTTTCTAATATAGCAAATGTATTTTTTTAAATTATAAATGATTTAATTATATATAATTGTTTTAATAATTTGGATTCTATCGGTTTGCAATTTAGCAGTCAAATGAAATCCACCTACTGTCATAGTACATGTCTTTATGTATTAACTGGTGTTCCATTTCCAATTTTTGTGAAATTGGAAATGGAATTAAGCAGCATTTAGTGACAGGTCCCGATTTTGATTAGGGATGCAAGCACCATGTAGTAAAAGGCAAAATCTACAGTTGTCAATAAAAGGGGTGTTCACCATCCTGCCAGTTATGGTGTAGGCTACCATTACTGATGGCCACTAATAAAATTATGGAGCATATGTCATAAGAAATTTGAAAGAGGCGGCTTAGGATAAGTGCAAATTCAGAATCACATTTCAAGAGATTTCCTGTGCTTGGTAGTAGAAAAAAGGAATGCACTTGATCTCTCTATTGCTAAATATGATTTAGGACATTTTATGAAAGACATGGGCAAATTAACAGGAGAATCAGGAGCATATTTGACAGCAAAGAGTTCAGCTTTTTTGGGTTTTGGAATAGAAATAATTCCGTCATCATTAAGGTAATTTAACCTTATTGGTTTCCTGCTTTAATACTAGGTTGTTGATTTTAAAGACCAATATTTTAAAAGTTCTAAGCTTGAGTTTTTAATGCTTTAGAAGCTAGAAAACGACGGTTAATAATTTAAAGGTTTGGGGTTTTTCATATGTTAAACATAGGTCTCTCTGCTCAGGAGAATTGTTCTGGTAATCCTAGGAGAAGGTAGCAAAGAAAACTCTTAAACATCTAAATTGTAGTGCCAGTTGGTATATGGTGGCACGCATTTTGTGATGTCAGAATGGTCAGAGTATTACATAGTGACCAAGCCGTGATCAGAACGACCAAGAAAAGTAGTTAAGACGTTTGGTAAAGTTTAGGGTTGGTGGTTATAGAAATATCCAGTAGCTTTAAATTCTAATTGGAAGTTCGAGGAAAGTAGGTGGGGTTTGGTTGCTCGTAGGGTCGGGTTTTGTTGCTCCGAGCCCAGGTAATAAAAGCGCCAAAAACCATTACTTTGATCAAGGGTTACTAAAAAATAGTGTAAATTTTGTTGAAATAAAGTTAAAGTACCTAGTGTAAAAATTTTTAGATGCATTCCAGAAAATATCATAGATAAATTAAGTGGATGATCACACGTGAGTTTTATCCAAAAAATTTTGGGCCTGCTTGATTCGAGGTCAGCAACTCTGGCACAAGCTTAAAGATAAAAAACTTTAAAAAAGCCTTGAAAAAAAAGGTTAAATGAAGTTAGGTTTTAAAATATCTTCGTATTTCTAATTGAATTTTAAAGGGGTGTAAATTCTTATCGAGGTAAAAAATTTGCTGTCACGTGAATCCATACATACGTAGAGCAAAGAAACGTTTACGAATGGTTTCGTTGGTGCGTACAACTCTTCTGCGACCTTGAGGCTGTATTTTTTGTGCCGCTTCTTTTCTGTTAAATTTCTTAATTCACTGCCGAAGCTTAATTTTGGGTTAATTTGATTTATTAGCTCAGTGGCCCAAAATAAGATACCCCAAAAAATAATTAATAAATGTGTATTATCAATTATCATGCTGTGGCTTTTCAAAACATTATTAAGGGCAAAAACTTATTAGTCTAGGGTTTCTCTGTCAAATTGGGCAGCATTCTTGATAATTTGTTTACAATATTTTTCTAGAAATATATAAAAAGTTATTACAAAATAAAAATATTTAAATTTCGTATTTTTAAATCACTTAGTTAACAAAAAAAAAAGTATTTTTTGGTAGAAATAAGGAACAGTTAAAAAAAATCTTTTTAAAACAACTTATCAAAACATCTAAATTATAATTTTACTATTTCTTTAAAAAGTTATGGATAACAAAGTGTATTTAAAGATATCAAACCGTTGCAGACTTCCAATGTTGATCGTTTAAGCTGTATTCAAGCAGAATGCGGAAAGCGGATCCGCTAACTGGATTGACTATTCTAGTCGCGTTCATCAGAATAGCTATAATCTTATTCTGCTGGCAACAATGTTAACTCGTTCAGGAGGATAGCGTGACATTATATAATTACCTAATTAATGCTGACGTTAAACTATTGATATTGGGTTCAAAAATAGTAGTCATTACATGGTTCAATGCTTATCCTAGTAAGATATTTGGTAGAATAGAATAGTAAAAAAATTTTAAAAAGTTTATTTAAAATCTAAATTATATTTTCTATTTTTTAAAGTTTTGAAACAAATGTCTTAAAGATAATTATAAAGTTAACTTCTTAAACTGCATTAGAGCAGCATTGAGATTAACTGTGGGCAATACAATCAAAGAAATGAAATGCTGATAATGGTCAGCAATGAGTAAAAAATAATGTATACTATTGAAGCGTAAGATATTTTACATGTTACTATTAGAAAAAAATTTGCTTAACTTCATGTTTAACTTTGAATCGAAATAAACAAAAGGTATACGAAAAATATATTAACGAATATCTTTGTACAAGTTTTATCGGAAAATACCTTTAATTCTTGTCAAGACTTGGTGTGTTAAAAATATAGTCAATCTAAATTATGGTAATTGCTGCGTTTCTACGACATAGCCCATAAATAAAATTGTAACCAATAGGCCATAGGCCAAACTTATTATTTAAAGCGACTGGTTGGGCAAGCCTACCGTTTACTTATAATCTTTCTTATTTTTATTCATTTCTTACGTAAGTGCCTAAAAACAGTTTAAAAAAGGAAATTTATTCTTTATGTAATTTACCGCGACACAAACAATAAAATTACAACCTTACGTACAATGCGTTTTCTGTCCGCTTTATTGCAATTAGTAATATATTTAATTTTAATTTCCGTAAAACTAAAAATTTTTATGATAAAAATTAAAGCTACCCATCGGATTTGCAAATTTTTTCTTTGTGAGTTACTATTAAAAATAATGTTGAAATCGCACCCAATGCTCGCTCAAAAACTTTCACTCGACAACACGGGACACACTCTGGTCTCTAAAAAAGTCAAGATGTCCATTTCGGGGATTAATTTCCGTAAAACTGGGATTATTACCTAACATTATTGCAAGTATCCAATTTTTTTAAAATTAGTTTTCCAATTGATGATTTAAAAAAAATATATATGTTAGAAAGAAAATTTCACCTATAATTCGTTTTTTTTTTCTTTGAGAAACATATTATCTGAACAAGAGATGTATTGCGTTGGTTTAAAAAGTCAGTAACAATAGTTAAATAATTGGTATTTTCCTTGAAATATTGGAATTAACTGCCCAGGTGATAATTATTTTTTTGTTTTAAATTTTTTTTTTGAAAGTTATCCATATTTGGGGATTAAAAATTTCGAAAACAAAATAAATTATTTTTGAATATAAAACCAATGATAATCATATTTTTTTTATCATATTAAAGCAAAATTAAGTATTTTCTTATTAATATGTCTTTATGAGTGTTAAACATTCTTCCTTATATTTTGAGGGGTGGTTCACTTCCTTGGAGAGGTAAGTTATCATAAGTCCGTTTTTTTTAGAATTTTTTAAAATTTGTGATATAGTTTTCAATTTTTGGGGATGATTTCGCCCCTAACAAGACTTGAGGGTGCATTTGTAACCTTTATAAATTCTTATTTATCACAAAAGTACTTGATCAATATAATTATCAAATCTAACATATGAGTCCAGGTATACTTCCAGAACCCTGACCGCCTCAGCTGATCCATCCTCGATTTTCTTTAAATCAAATGTAATTCTTTTCGTTTTTGTTTTATTTAATGTCAGTTTATAAGCTTTGAACCAGTTCTATAACTCATTTTTACACACAGTTAAACATCCATTATGACTTTCTTACCTCAGGGAATGAAAATGAGTCTGGCTTCTTTATACTGCCCAATATAATATGATATAATATTTTTGATACAATTTGCCGCAAACTTAAAAAAGGAAGTAATATTCTTAGCTGCTAGTTTGGTGCCATTATCGGGACAAGCGCCTTTGCTTCTCAGATCATTGCCCAGCTGCCATGATGTTCTGATAACGTTGGAGGAGCTTAATATGTAGTTTGCATAAGAATTTTGTTCTTTTGTAGCGAATACTTGCCCTCGATGCTTTTTTATATTTTTAAGTTACGGGATAGTTTATTCGCAAATAATCTTAATACAAATTTTACGTTTTACGCAATTACTGGGAGAATTTTCATATCAGTGAACTTGGATATTTTCCTAGGATGGGCTTTTTTGCAAGTAATTGAAAAGAATGTGTTTATTTCACTCATCAAAATTTTTCTCAAACGCCCATTTAGCACTTTTACACAGCTCATCCATAAAGTTTGAGTAATATTCCAGATAATTATACATTTCAAACTTACCCCTGTCAGTAAAAGGTCCACATGTGCGGTAACTTTTACTGGTTACACTCTTAGGATCTACCTCCACGAATATGTATATTGCCATATGATCAGAGAGCAGGGGTTCATAAACATTTGTAGTGGTACCAAAGGACTAGGTATAATTAATTAAATATATATATATATATATATATATATATATATATATATATATATATATATATATATATATATATATATATATATATATATATATATATATATATATAAATATAATTTTGAAAATTTTGATGATAAAAATTAAAGCTACCCATCGGATCTGCAAACTTTTTCTTTATGAATTACTATTAAAAATAATGTTGAAATCGCTCACAACGCTCGCTCAAAAACTTTCACTCGACAACACGGGGCACACTCTCCTTGGTCTCAAGATGTCCATTTCGGGGATCTATCATCCAACTTGATGGCTGCTACTTCGTTTTCCACATTGATAGGTTCAATTTCAGCCTTCTTTAGATGATTTTCACCTACTGCATATTAATAAGGTAAAACACATTAAATGTCGTTTTGCTTAGATAATTCTGGACAGCTGAGCCTCTGATTAAGTTCGTTAAAGGGTCGCCGACTAAGTTTCATTAAATGTATGCTAGCAGCTACCTACTTTATATCTTCATACTGTAATTTATATAGTTGTTAAGGCATTTCTCGACTCTCCTTGATTTAAAAGTAGTAATGTTCATTTTTTAAGCAAGAATTATGGAATGCTTATTTACATTTTACACACACATAGGTTAAAACTTTTTGGTTTTGCAGCACTCCAAAGTAATTTTATCCTCCTCTACAATTTCCGTGTGTTCTTAAGACGGCGCAATATTTAACTGCGTTACTTACTTGCATTATCTACCTTTGTAGTATAAGATCGTAGTACTTGATCGCGTCAGTTTTTTTAAACAATTAATTTGTGGTAAAGGGGTTTTGTTATGCTTACTCACAAATCATTTGTGGCTTAGTCAAACACAATACGCGAGCTGTAAGGCAATAAAATAGATTTCTTTTTAATTATTCCAACAGTAATTAAAGTATAAGTGAAAAGGTCTTTAAAACACGGGTCTTTAAAATAGGGTACCAATAAAAAATAAAATGCTATTTTAGAACGAAGTAATAAGTAACCACGTTCAAATGTGTTTTGCATTTTAATATTGCTAAAAGATATTTAGATATTTCACAAATTTTGTAGGGTGATGCTTTGGCTTTACCGACCATTGAACCAGAACATGAAGGTGCATTTTTAACACAATCGCAGTATACGCTTATGGATTCCGGAGAGTTTAATAAAGTTCCACTTATCATCGGTATTAATTCAGAAGAGGATATTTATATGGCAAACGGCAAGTATTTAAATCAAAATTGTTAATATATTTCTAGTACCATTACCATTTTTAACAGTATTAGTCCGGACAAATGGTGTAATTATTAAATAGATATCATATTTTTGTCCAATATCTTTTTACACGAATTCTAATTTTGTCAAGATGCCACCAATTAACAATTTTTTGCTATATAAACCAAGAAATCTTATTTTTGCCTTGTTTCTAAAAGAATTTGCTTATCAGTATTTCTACTAAGCACACTTTATGAAATATTTACGTCTTGAATATCGTTAATATTAGCAATAAATAAAAAGCAAAGAAAATTCGCAAATAGAAAAGGTAACCATTTCTATAATATATTTAAATATGAATAATTTAAAAATGAATGAAAAAGTGCCCCTTTGGTTTACAATTAATCAGTTTTATAATGCAGGTCAGAAAAATATTATTAAGTTTCTTATTTAGATATAGATATTAAAAAAAAAAAAATAGTGGGGCAATGACCTTAAATATCATATTTTTATCCCAACTTGTAGACTTAGATGCGTTTAAGGAAAGGGCAAAAAGTTATTCCATAAATCCAAGCCTATTAGTGCCTGAAAGTTTGGGAGCATTATCATCTGAAACAAAAGTGGTAGTTGGAGAGGCTATAAAAGATCTGTATGTAGGAGAAGGAAATAATTTTACAGAATATCTGGGTGCCCTAGTTGGTGTAAGTGTTATTAGTTTTTATTTTATATTCTGTAGCTATATGTTTGTTATGTGTGCTAGATGTTTTTTATTTGGTTTGCACTCTTAAGGACTTGGTACATTTTAGTAAAAGACAAGAGAGCTCAGGTATCTGACAAAAAATATGTTGTACAGTTGATTTCCCTAATAGCGTAGCTAGCAACTTAGTACTCTCTTAAGTAGGTGTAAGGAATGTGGATCCATCCGTGCTTTGAGTTCCAACATAGGCAGAAAGCTGTTTACACATTTGGAGGCTTATTTATCTTTGTTGCACTCGTGTCTTAGTGGTTGTGGCTGTTTGTGCCGCGTAGTAGTATCTAAATTTGCAAATACTCTGACGAACTCGGCTATCGTACACGATAGCCCATGAGAATCTAATAAAGGATACGAAAGTATTGGTATTGGAAGGTATTGTTTAAAATTAAAGTGGTCTTCCTAGCTTCCATCGATTATCGCAGTGCCTTTCTGTGGGGTTTCGCCTTCTCTGTAGTGAAATATAAAATATAAATTGTGGACAAATACGTCACTAAGTCTTTAAAACCTTGCTATTACCGTTATTGACGACGTTTCAAAGAAACGTCGTTGGCTAGTATTGTAGCTTAAAATGTAAAGCTTTTTGTAACTTTTCATCCCCTGGGGTAGAATTAGTAGCTCACCTCTAGGTATTTAACGTCATTAAGAAAAGACCAATTTGAAGTACGTCTTTTTATATGTTTAGTCAGTTTATAAAAAAAAAAAATAAATAAAGATAAAATTAGGTTACTCACACACTCTAGCTTTATTGAAAGCTTTACTTAGTTTGTAATATCAAATATCCTAAAATATGCAGTTTTTTATTCTGAAACGAGATCTGAGGAATGTGACAATACTATCCATTTTTTATTTTTTTTTACACCATTTCTTCCGAGGATCAGGTACGACTTTGTTAGGTAGTAATAGAAACGTATCTAATGACTATTTTATTGGGTACGTTTCTAGAACCAGAATTAACCACAACTAACTAAAACAGCTTACTGGCTCAGTAGCGACCTCGGCAGTACACACATTTATAATACTACAGTGTGCTCGTCAGACAATTTTTTTTTAAGAAAACCATAGTGGCAAATACAGGTACAGGTTGTTTTCTTACCTTAGTAGGTAAGAAAACAAATGGTATTCTATTATAAATTATACTGACTTGGCTTTCCACTTATATAAATGGTTAAACATTTAATTTCACAGATCTCGATATTAACTCATCATATTTTAAAAATTGTCAATGATACCATGTCTACCAGTGGTCTTCTAGGTATATAAAAAAATGTGTTTAAATTAAGAAAATCCTTTACACAAACTGTAGGTAAAATAAATTAAACTGCTGTAAAATAGTTCCTAAATAACTTTCATATTTATAGCTCTATTGGTATACATTTTATTTGTTTATAATAATGCACTCCAAAGGGCCCAGATGACGTACAGATAAGGTTCATTGTCTTGACTTTCATTTATGCGCAATGGTAATGTAAATAACCGAGTGTGATAAAAACAGACTTAGAATAATTTAATACTGACAATATTTATTTGGGTTGCATAAAAACCAATATTTAAATATAAATATATTTTATACCTTAATAAAAGCTACTTTTTTATAATATCTTTGTAGTATCTTAGTGACACAAGTTTTACCAGACCAACAATTCGATTTGCTGAATTGCATTCTCAACATGCACCAGTCTGGTTTTACCAGTTTTCCCACAAAGGAATAATGGGCTATCAAAACAATATTGAGCTATCAGGTAAAATTTATTTGTTCAATAGCTTTTTTGCTTTTAAATATTATAAATATAGTATGCAGCAAAATTCCTAACAAATACATTTTTTGAAGAAAACTTGAAATTTTAGGTAAATTTTCTGTAACCTTTTTATCCCCATGTTTTGTATGTACTTGAAATAACATTTTTTTGTAATATTGATCTTATGTTTAAATAATGACGCCTTTAACATTTCTTAGCATGTTTGAATTTATTCAAAGATGAGTCGTTCGCCTTATTAAGGATCTCACTTTTACAGAAAAGCTTCGTTTTCTTGCCCGCCAATAACCTGAGGGGATCTGTCGCTTTTTTTAAAGTATTTTTCTGGCTTTTGTTCCCAGGAATTAGCCGATATAATTTTTCTCCAGCAGCTCCCCAAAGAGCAGCACGTAGCGCCATTCATATGCATTTCTATGTAGTCTACCTGGAGATGCTCTGAACTTTTTCTAGAGTATCTAGACTATAAAAATTGCTGCTTCCAAAGGTTTCTTATTTCCTTTATACCTCCAAATCTTTAAGTCCTGTGTTGATACACTACCTCTTACCTCACCATAGATACTCACGACACGTTAGTATTTAAGCTCGAAAGCTTAGTGGATTGTCCAAAAAAAAAACATGCATAATATAAAGCACTTTCAATTTTATTTTTTTGCAAAATTTGTACAAAACATTTTCTGAATCTGTTCCCCCATCACGCTAGGAAGTCTGAAAATTGCGAATACATATCCTGCATCCTAGCTATTTATACATCAAAAAGGATGTTTTTCATCATTTTCAGGTCTCTATAGGTGTTCATCTAATAAAAAACAATATGTATTATCTACAAAATCTTATGTAATCCATTATAATTCTTATTAGTCTCTAATTCCAAATCCCTGGGCTTGTCAAGGACATGATAAAATATTGTGTCCAAAGGTGCGCCTTTTTGGAGTAAACCTTGGCAAAAACCATTCAATTTTTAGAAAATTTTTACAATTATATAACGAGCTTGTTTATTATACTAAAGTTATCTAGTATCTACCAATTTTTATTTTGTATTATTCAATTTATTATACAGTGTCATATATTCTCCTTTCGATTCTCATTTCATCCATAGCTTGTTTACCCAATTTGTTTCCCTGATCTGATTCTTTTAATCTTTATAATTTAAACAATTTAAGCACTGTAAAATGAGCCATTTTACCTCAGACTGCACGCCCTGCATTCTCATGATTGACAGACCTGTCTGAATAGGCATTACTGACGTAACCCGGAAATCAAGTAGACGAAACTAATATGATACTAAGACATGACGGATGTGTGCAAATAGACCTTAAATGTTAATTGTTAATATATTTTTTTGGTTTTTGGCTCGGTGACAGTTTGCAATACAAAGATAAGTAGATAATGCATTTTACTGAAATATTTTAGGTGCTGAACTGGTGGCACATGGCGAAGAAGTGCATTACTATAGTGTAACAAGAAGTGGCAATTTGGATAACACACAATATGATACTTTTCCAGAGATCGATGTGTTAACTCATTTTCGACTTATAGAACTCTGGTCTAACTTTATTAAGTACTTGTAAGTACTTAACCAGCTACCGACTTTTAGTTATTTATTTTCTTAATACAAGAAGTAAAATATCTGCAGTAACTGCAGTTACAGTTTAACAAAATATTGTTTAAACAAAATTTTGTAACTAAATATCTAATACGATCTTTGGGGAGTTTATATTTAACAATGTTTACTAAGTCGCTTCTAAATAAACCCGGATAGCCATATGGCTGGCGAGCTTCTTGACAGTGTTGACGCATGTGTAATAATCTAACGATTCTGTTATAACCTAAAAAAATTTTTTAAAGTAACAAACACAGGGTCTTTTCTAATACGTTCCCGCATTTTACGTCTAAAATATAATTGTGGAAAATAAAAAGCCGCTTTAACTAACCAGAACTAACCATGACCGACTAGAACTTAGGGCTTTTGAATTTATCTAAATTTTTTGTAGAAGTTATAAACAAAATTTTAACAACGTATTAGAAAAAAAACCCGGGGAATATATAATTATACTTAAAAAAATATATATAACTTCTTCCATATCAAAAAATTATAAAAATTTTGTTAATAACTTCTATGTAGGGATAATTTAGACACATTCAAAATGCTTCATTTTTGGTCGGTCATGGTTAGTTAAAGTTACTTTTTATTTTTCCCAATTATATTTCGGTCGTAAAAATCCGGAGACGGATTAAAAAAGACCCATGATTGGTTTTTAACAACTTGTTAGGTTTGCATAATAAAGCATGTTTCATGTGTCACCACGTTAAGAAGCTCGCCTTGGCTATCCGGGTTTCTATAGACGCGAGTTGTTTACTACCCAAGTAAAGCAATTATTACAAACGTAATAAAGTACGTACAAATTTCATGGAGTAAATTACGATCTCACGGCAATAAATAACGGTAAAAATACAAAATGTGTAATTATTAAGCAAGTTTATATTTCTTTTTTTTATATTGATATATTTCTAGAGATTTCAGAATATTTATTCATTCATCTTCTATTAAATAGTGTAATGTTTCAGTACTGTAAACTATATTTATACTCTAAACAACGATTGGCAACAGTAAATTTTGTTTTTTTAATCCGTATGTTCTTGAATTCTAGAATGCCTTTTAAAACAAGTTTTCCTGCTTTTACCTTTCTTAAACCAAACCTATAAACTCTAAAATTTAATAAATCAAAGTTTATATGTTAAAAGAATCAGGGAGTGTTATTTGTATATCGAACAAAGTAGTAGGAGTTTTGTTTTTCAGAACATTATAAATCATATAGTCCTCAAAAAACAGACGTCACTGTTGCCAGTTATTGTTTAAAGTATATGTACAGATTTTTTAATTAAATTTAAATAGTACCAAAATATTACACTATTGTGTGTTTGTATTAGATGTTTAATCTGCTTTATAATTTTGTCAAAAAATGACTCTGTTGAGTTAAAACTACAGCCATATTTGTGAATAAATTTAGTGGTTAAAAGAACAGTACCTACATTAGTGTCCCTCAGCACAAAATTATTTTTCAATTTAAAATAATGGGTCTTTTTTACAGGATAATAATATACGTATATATTTTCATTATGAAACTGTCTGTGGGCTGTTATTTATGTGCAGAAATCTGTTGGTATGTTTACTTAAATTTATTTTTTAGGAATCCAACACCAAATATTTCCTCAATTTTGTCAAATATTACGTGGCCTGTAGTAACATCAAGCAATTTTACATATCTAAACATAAACTCAACACTTGAAGTGAGAACCAATCCAAAAGGTTCAAGATTTGCCGCATGGAAAAATATTTTCGAAACCTATGGAATTAAGCCATTTATAAGTTATTAATAAATTAGTGTACCAAAATCTAAATGTAATTTTAAAAAATAAATCGATTTAAAAAAACTGAAATGATAAAATAATATTTTTAATATATTTACTAAATTAACCAACAAAAACGAAATCAATGTATGAACAAAACAAATTAGGGGTCCACATTTTTTTGAGGTTGGTGCCAGCAAAGCCATTATATATAAAATTCAATTAAAATAATAACGAAATATCTGATGCAAAATGGAGCTAAAAACTTGCTTAACAACCTTGGATTTAATATTTGAGGAAATTTTTCTTAAGAGCTTGCGTCGACCTCAAAAAAATGTGGGCTTCCAACTTGTTTTGTATCTACTTTTAACATAGTTTTTTTTTTGTTAATGTAGTGTGTATATAAAAACTATTATTTCATATTTTTAAGTTAATTTGTCTTTGAGGTCGATTCGATTTTTTTAGATGACCTTTAGATTTCGTAATTTTTATTTTTAAGTAAAAACTAAATTATATTTTTTTATTAAGTGGTTATAGTTTTGTTAAAAATATATAAAAATTTTGTTAATATACACTAGAAATTAATTATGGTTTTGAAATGTTTACCCTTTTAACACTACACCCGCACCTCGTCTTTATGAGCCAGGCCGTTACACTTACAGGTACAGATAAAAAGTACTAAACCGATTTTCATGAAATCTTTACGGATTCCGTAAGTTAAGGTAAATGTAAGCCAATAAAAAAAAGGTCACAGCGATAAACTTTTAAAGGTATTGCGTCGTACCATAAGATACCACAAACTCTGCTATCGACTAAAGGTAAACTGAAAGCCAATAGGTGCAAATTAAGGTTTGGACGCCCTGTAAAATAACTCTTTTTAAATGAGACACTAAAATAAAATAACTATAAACAAGTTTTTATTTACAATAAAATATATACATTACTACACCACAAATATCATGTAATACGCCAATGGGGCGTATCAGCAACCAAATTCAATATTTATAACTATACAGTTTCTAAAAAGATAAGAACATTTTTCCTAAACAATTTTTAAATTAGGTTTACTTTAAAACTACAAAAGAAAGGAAAAAGGTTCGAAATTACCTTTTATTAAGGCACTGATAGCCTTAATTAATTTGTCAAGAATTTGGAAAACTTTAATATAATTTATTACCTATTGATAATGTCAGCTGTTCACAAATTTATCGGAGACTTAATTTTACAAAAAATGTGAGAAAAAGTTACAAAATTACTCAAAAAATCCTAGAAAAATTTAGTTTAATTTAGCAAAGATATTTATTTCTTCACTAGAAACCCGAAACGCCTTACGAATTCGTATCTGCGTTACGACACAATTAGAAATTGTTTTTTATGACTATAGAAGTTAGAAAGTTTTTCGGGACACCCGGTATTACTTGCCACTTCTGTGACACTCGGTACAAATTATTGACCAACTATCTTATCAATACGTTTAGATATTACATTTTTATATTGCTAATATTCCACAAAACCATTTACCAAATCACTTCCATAAAAGCTACTCCAGTTAACGCCTGCCCTGGTACAGTTCTTTACAATCACTTTAATTACATCTTGCTTTTAAAATTTGCGTAGAATATGCCAATCAAAAATTGACACCGAGAGACATTTAAGGTAGCTCTACTGGCTAGAGAAATGTACACTTTCGTATAAAGTACTTAACAGAACATTTCGGCGATTGCCCTAAACGCTAGGGAATTTTTGCGTTGTCGTAAAGAATAGAGAGAAACCTTCCAGCCACGGGTCCGGTCCTACTTTAACCGCTTAGATGACTGTACTAGTCGTAAGAAATTAAAATAAACTTTCAGACAATGATTCACTGACAGAGCTCAATGTCTTACTATTCTGATTAAATTGAATCTTTTGACGCACGCTAGTCGAGCTTTTTCGATTTCTTTCCCCTGTCCGCGACTGCCTGTTCTTTTGTGTCGTCCAAAAGGCCCGAGTTCCTTTTGGATGCGTCGACGCGCTTCGTCATCACAGAGTTATGCAGTCATGCCTAAGCGCGGCTGTGATGCACAAAGTCAATTAGGTCTGTTTATTTAGTTTGGACTAGTAAAGAAATTGTATTAATAATTTACCGGTGTTGCCACGATTATTAAGGAAATTATTAGCATTACGTTGCAAGATGTGTTTCTGCAACACATACAAACAAACATACATACAAACATACATACAAACATACATACAAACATATATACAAACATACATACAAAGAAACATACAAGCATACGTACAAACATAAATACAAACATACGTACCAACATAAATACAAACATACATACACCCATAAAATTGTATATTTGTATAGAAGCCCTAATGGGGTATCATATGTAAATATTTTGCAATTCCAATTATATTACATACATATATACAACGGATAATCTCTTTTTCTTTAGAAATCGGTTAAAAATGTATATTGTTTTTTATTATTAAACACAAAAATAAATAAATAGAGACAAATGTAGAAAATAATGTTATAGTTTTTGTAAATTTCCAATAACTGCAAATAATGTGTATTTAGTTAAATGTTTTAATTAAATATATATTTCTTTGTCAGTTCCTTTTTTTTATAAATTTTTAAACACCATATCAAGTATTTTAATAAATACTTATATTTTAATAAATTTAAATAACTTCAAATAAATTGTGTTGGATAAAAGGTTTTAATTTTCAATATATACTTTTCAGTTTTTTTAAACTAAGCATTTTAAACAACTGTCTTATTAACCACTAACCCTGATTGGAAAAAGTGATTTGACAGGATTAAAAATAATTAACGTTTTAATACTTTTTTCGGTTCAGGTTTAAAGTGAGTGGACTTTTTACGCACTCCACTGCGATTGCTCGGTCTATTGTGGCTCACACCTTTTTATATTGCTCCCAATAGGATCGAACTTCTAATAAATCCGATACCAGATTGGGAGAGAGTTCTTACATCTCCTCTTACTCGTGTCGCTATCGGATAGGAGCACAATATGTGTTCTGATGTGTTCTGGTGTTCCTGTCTCCTGGAGAGTATGACGAGCAGACGATTAAATCCGTCATGCCCTCCTTTCCCGGTCTAGTGACGTGGGTAGCTACCAGGTCCTTGTTACAGGAACCAGATGTTCTTTTTGAGGCCGCATCTCCGGCCTTACCCAATGAAAACGGTCCTATCCGCTTTCTGTTTAAAGCCAAGGAACCCTTTTCCCTATAAAGGCGGTTCTGTCCGCCTTCTGTTTGGATTCAGGGATCCCTTCCTAAGCACCTGTTTGTTCGGGATGGATTAGCCCTTCCCCGTGAAACAGGCGCCGGAGACTTCAGGGGCGCCTTTCGAAACGGATTTACCCGTTTCAGTCGGCGCACCTTTGTCTGCTTGTGACCTTGAGTGGCACCTCTCGAAACGGATTTATCCGTTTCGGTCAGCGCACCTTTGTCACTTTTTTCCTATGAAAGCGGTTCTGTCCGCTTTCTGTTTGAAGCTAGGAAGTAATAGTCCACCACGGCAGAGCTCCGCATTACCGCAGTAAGGCTAGATACTCTCAGAGGTCTCCCTGTATCTCAGAGGCACCGTTGGAGACACCTGTTTAAGGGACAGCATGTCATTTATTCATCAGCACGGTATGCTAACACCTTGAGTTAAGTCTTGTGTTCATCTTAGCTTCGGATCCCGTTCCTTACGGTGGCAACAAGAGTTGCCGATAACCAGCAACTCTAGCGCATATTCCAGAAGATCCTACTGGGCCCAACCACGACAACGACGTGTGAACACAGCGGTTTTAATACTTACAAATCATGTTAAATACTGTAAATCATTTTCAAAATTTAACCATTAATCATTTAAAATCATTTTTAATGCTGGGGAAAATTGCAAAAATGATCAGATTATGATATGATTTGATAGTAATAAAAATTTTAAATTCTATCAACTACTGTGTAAATCTAAAATAATATTTAAATTACCTTAGCTTTTTGTGATATGAAATAATTCAAGCAGTATTCATAATATTTAATTATTTCAACTAACTCTTTAGAATATAAGATGATTTGTCCAGTATTAATAATTTTTAATTATCCCAAATACTTTGTAATCCTGAAATAGAATTTTAATTTGAGTGATTTTTTAAAATATGAGATGATTGGTCCAGTATTTATGATTTTTAATCATCACAAATAATTTGTAATTCTTTCGAATACTTTTAAATCATATTTTTAGAATTAAGTAGAATATATAAGCATTAACATTTTATCATATCAAATAGTTTTTCTTAATCAGGGAATTGTCCATATTATGGTATTAGCTGCAAATATAACAGGCTGCGAAACTTGTAAGGTATTAAGTTGTAAAACAACAAGCCGTTAAGTAGTTAACGGATAAGTGAAATACAAATGGAAATTTTTAATATTTAAAGTAGATGATGTAACGGAAATTTTAAAACTACTAATTTTTATAAAAAGCCTCATAACGTTTTTACATTTAACATTGCATGGTTAAGGAGCTTCGAAAAGAATTAGTTAATTTATCAGTGTATTTTAAAGGCTTACAGTGGACATAAACGTTCCCAATAATAACAAAACAAGTGTCGTTATCTTAGTAGGACTTATTATTTACCTTAATGTGGTTTCACCCTTTGGTAAAAAGTTTTTAATAAAAAATAAAAATCATTATTTAATATAACGTATCAGATATTTATTTAAACAATTTAGACCTTACATCGATAAAGGATGCATTTTTGCTTACAAGTTAATAAATATAATTTACAGACACAATTATATTAATGTATATACAGAAATAAAAGAATATTATCTAAACTAGTCTAAAGAGGGTAGTAGGTAAACTATAATAAAAATATGTTTAAATATATTTCAAAAATAAAGGATAAAAGTAAATAATAATACGTTTTCTAATTCGTTCTGTTACATGATTAATTAATTCAAATATGAACATTATTATTCTAAAAGTATATTGATTTTATTGCCCCATTAAATAAAATTAAAAGTAATAAAAGCTTTGCCTCAACGTAGTTTTTGTAGATGGTTGTATATTTAAAAAGATTGTACTGGTGTAAGTTTTTTATTATTTTTTATTGCAACACTTTAAAAAGCTTCCTATCTACAAAAAATGCAATTAGGTAGTTTTATACTTACTACCATAATGTGTCACAATTGTTTGTTTAATTTATTAAATAAACTACTGAATAATAATAAAAATAGGGTATACTAAATCACTCTATATTCTCCATATTTTGATTTATTTATTCATATTTTTGATTATATTTATTTGTTTTTTTTTTGGTTTTGCTCTTGCCCTTTGATTTTTGGCTCTGTAGGTAAGCTTTTTTTGAAGTTTACCCCAATATTTTTACGGGTATAGTTCTTTTTCTTTTATTTTAAGTTGTGGAAAAACCTTATAATTCAAATCCTTTGATTTTTGCTACAATTTTTTTTTCATCTATAACATTACAAAATAAAAAATATACAGGGTGTCCGAAAATACCATTCAAATAATTCTAGGGGTAATCCTACATGTTAAATTATAAATAAAACTTTATATCAACATAGAGCCGCAAATGTGTCATAAGGTTGCTATGGCTATTCAAAGATGGCACCGAGATATATATTTTATTTTACATCTCTGAAACCGTTTTAGATAGCCATCTAAGTTTTGACATATGAATTGCTTTTAATAGTAGGTACTTTTTAGTGTTTTTACTAAATTATTATTATATCAGTGGCGTACCGAGGGAAGGCCTCGATTTAATTTGTTCAGAGTTTATTAAACGTCATAATTTTGCAGTTTTCTTAAGAAATTCTGATTCCGCAGTATAAATGACATAAAAAGGTATTTTTGTGGAAAACCTGTCAGGCTAACCCTTTTCGAGAAAACACTCCCCAAAGAAAATATTGCATGCATGGTCGGCCAAGCAAAAGAGTATTCTGACATTCTTTAAAAGGCGAGAATATATTTTTTTTAAATTACACTGTTATTAAAACAATAATAATCGAATAAACTTTATTTTTAAACCTTATGTTAATTTCGTTTACCGTAACTAGATACTACTTTGATGTAAAAGTTTTTATTATTATTGAGCGACCAACAGGTTTTCTACAAGAATACCTTTTTTATGTTATTTATACCGCAAAAACAAAATTTCTAAAGAAAACTGCCAAAAAGATGACATTAAATAAAAATATGAACAAATTAAATTGCGGCCTCCCCTGTCGGTACGCCCCTGAATAAAATAATAATTTGGTAAAAACACTGAAAAGTACCTACTATTAAAAGCAATTCATATGCCAAAACTCAGATGGCTATCTAAAACGGTATTAGAGATATAAAATAAAACCTATATCCCGGTGCCATCATTATGACGCATTTGCGGACCTATGTTGATATGAACTTTTTTTCATAATTTAACATGTAGAATTACCTCTAGAATTATTCAAACAGTATTTTCGGACACCCTGTATAAAAATTTGAGTTTTTAAAAAATACTACTGGTTGGATAAAAATAATAATATTTGGTTTTTAATAAAAATTCTACCCTGTAACTATAAGTATTGATTTCGCTTTTAAAAACTACGTTGTAAGATCATTTTAATAGAGACAAGGTGTTTAGTCAACAATTACTGTATTTTAAAACAAATTATAGAAAAAAACGAACCGGGTATAAAAATTTAAAAAATCCTAATATAATATATATATATATATATATATATATATATATATATATATATATATATATATATATATATATATATATATATATATATATTATATATATATATACGGGTGACAACGAAATCACTACCCAGCCCTTCATTTTCTTGAATAAAAACATATGGCTTTTAAATTTTAGAATGACATTATATTATAAGATGCCGATTTTGGATATTACAAGATGTGCCTATCACTTCCGGTTTAACCGGAAACGACATCAACTTTGATTTTTTTAATGGATCACCCTGTATATTTTTCAAAATTTGCTTTCTAAGGATCATTCCTGATATAAAATCTAAATTATATCCTATACCTATCTCTGCTAGTTTTTAAGAAAATGGCGATTAAATGTGTCCAAACTTCCGCACATTATGCAGTTTTATGGAAAAACAAATAAATGATATAAAAAAAATTATATTTAATTTAATTTTTTTGGAAGACTCTATATGTGGAGGTCATAATAAAACTACTTCCGGCTTTACCGGAAGTGCTGTGAAAATTGACTTTTCTAATAATGTTACTTCAAAAATTTAAATGCAACACCCTGTATATTTTTTTAAATTTGGATTCTACGGGTCATTCCTGATATAAAATCTGTATAATATCCTATACCTATCTTTATTAGTTTTTGAGAAAATGGCGATTGAAGATGTCCAAACGACCGCACATTATGCAGTTATAGGGGAAAAAAATGTTAGAAAATTAATAAGCCTAAAATAATTCAGGCCGTCTCTTTGGAGCAATTTTGTTATTTAAATATAATTTTTGCATTTAAGTAGTTATTTAAAAAATAATTTAGAATTAAATTAAAAAATATTAAATGTTTCTAAATGTTTCTAACGTTTATTTGTTTCCCCTATAACTGCATAATATGCGGTCGTTTGGACATCTTCAATCGCCATTTTCTGAAAACTAACAAAGATAGGTATAGGATATTATACAGATTTTATATCAGGACTGACCCGTAGAATCCAAATTTAAAAAAATATACAGGGTGTTGCATTTAAATTTTTGAAGTAACATTATTGGAAAAGTCAATTTTCGCAGCACTTCCGGTAAAGCCGGAAGTAGTTTTATTATGACCTCCGATTTGTTTTGAGAAAAAATTAAATTAAACATAATAATTTTTTATATCATTTATTTGTTTTCCCATAAAACTGCATAATATGCGGTAGTTTGGACATCTTTAATCGCCATTTTCTCAAAAACTAGCACAGATAGGTATAGGACATAATATACATTTTATATCAGAAATGATTCGTAGAATCAAAGTTTTAAAAAATATACAGGGTATTCCATTAAAAAAATCAAAGTTGATGTCGTTTCCGGTTAAACCGGAAGTGATAGAGACATGTTATAATATCCAAAATCAGCATCCTATGATATATTATAGCATTCTAACATTTGAAAGCTATATGGTTTTATTCAAGAAAATAAAAGGCTGGGTAGTGATTTCGTTGTCACGTATATATATATATATATATATATATATATATATATATATATATATATATATATATATATATATAATATATTTTATATATATATATATATATATATATATATATATATATATATATATATATATATATATATATAATATATATATATATATATATATATATATATATATATATATATATATATATATATATATATATATATATATATATGATATAAATATAATATTTATAATTTCATTACCTATATGATTTTAAAATGTTATTCAATATTGTTATAATGTTTAATAAGTTATATATATTAATGGGATTTTTCAAATGTATAAACACTATGAAGGCTTTTGCCAAACGTTTGTAATTAAATAATATGTAAAATTAAAAATAATTTTAATTTCAAAATAAATGTATTTTACAAAACTCAAAATTAAATTAATATATATTATATTTATATATATATATATATATATATATATATATATATATATATATATATATATATATATATATATATATATATATATATATATATATATATATATATATATATATATATATATATATATATATATATATATATATATATATATATATATATATATATATATATATATATATATATATATATATATATATATAAATTTATATTATACACTTTTATACAGCATAATCTATTGATTAGCTGTTTTACTTAAACTTATAGTTTAAGATACACAAAAAATAAATAATTAATTAGGTAAAATTCTAAAAGGGTTTAAATCCTATTTTCCTTTCCTATTACACACTTTTCCTAAATGTTTTTTTTACCATTTGTGTAAAAAATATTTTATTTGCATTGCGAATTTCAGAAAAAAAATGTGGTAGGATTTGTAAAAATATATAAAGTTTTTAAATGTAAAGAATCTAGTAGTTCTATATATAAAAGTAGATTTTTTTTACTGAATTAATCAAAATTTAAATTTTTATAAGGCTTACAGTTATTTATTTAAAGTTGACATGTAACACAGTAAAAAAAATATTTATGTCTCTGTATTTTAAAGCATTTTTACATGCTCTTTAAAGCGGTAGTAAAATTAGGTAAGTTAAAATTTAAATTTGGCACGAAACCCAATCGTAAGATCTAAAGCTTTAACAGCGTATTAGAAATAATAAAAATATATAAAAAACATCATAAGAATAGAGAAAAGCAAAAGACAATTTATATAATAGGCTAAAAAATAAAATCTAAAAAGAAAAAATAAAATAAAAACTGTTATAAATGAAGACACAATTGGAAAATTAACTAGCAAAAAACAGGGCTAATTAGTATTAAACAAAACATGTTTCTTTATCAAAGTTAACTAGCAAAAAACAGGGCTAATTTGTATTTATCAAAGTTATACCACTAAACATCCGGTATATTTAATGTAAATAAAACTTTGCAAAAAATTGTCATAAAGCTAAATTACCTAAAAATAGCAAATATTTATTTTAATAGGCTCTATAAAACATGTCTAAATTACTATTACCCTCATTTTTTATTACTAACGTTAATCATTTCCCTCTTAAAAATCCAATAAATTGTACTGAGTAAGGCAATAAATATTTACAGATTAAAATTACTTTTTACAGTTACATTTAATTCTATTATTATATTTGGCAGTAGAGTAAAAAATGCAATATTTTACAAAATTTCGTATTTTTTTATAGCAAGAAGACTCTATTAGCTTTTTTTATTTCTTTATTGTCGTAAACAATTTCGTTGAAAATATTTTATGTATACATAAAAATCACAAAAAACAACATACCCAATGACCCTTTCTATAAGCGAGGTAATTATTTAAATTTAAATAAGTTACAGCAAAACAAAAACTAACCTACTAACCCATTATATGGGATGTATTTAAAAGATAATTAAAATTTTTAGTAAATTGGTATTATACTAAGCAATATTTAGATTTAAAGATCAAAATAAAATATATAGGTAATTTGGTCACGATATGTATTTACTTTTTATGCTCGGATTAATTGATTTATAAATTTATTGAATATTAGGATAATAGAATCTTCTCTAGTAGATAAAATCGGATGGACATGGACTTGTAATTTTCGCTATATAAACTAATTATTTATGTACTAATATTTCTTTTATGTTATAAGCTCACAAAATCCAACAAAAACATATGAAATCTGCTTAGTATCATAAATTATTCAACATACTATATTTGATAGTCTTCGTTATATAAAAAGAAATGGCGATATATTTATTTTAAGGATATATTTTCTCTATGTACATTTTTTTACTGGAAAAAAAACGGTGAAAAATTTAAATCCCACTCAAAAAAAAATTAAAGTATACATACATACATACATACATTTTTTGGGTAAAAAGACCAAACATTAAAATGTACTAGGATTTTAAAGTTTGTACCAAACAAATACAAATAAGAAATTAAAAATTGCTTCAATATTTAAAATAATTAATAAGATCACTATAAAATATTATGATATTATAAAGTATTTTTAAAATAATCTATTATAAAGACAATAAATAACACTTAATTTATCTTTATTTTTAATTATAAATTTGAAACTACTTTATAAAGAAACTGGGCAAATTTACAGTTCTTGTGAATATAGACCATTGATAGCAAAAGAAAAACATAGTTATGTATAGTTAGTTATTTTTTTTATATTATTTCTAAACAGACACTTTTTTTGATTTCATTAACACAAAGAATTATTTTCTTGTTTTTATTGATATACATGTATAAACAAAAATAAAAGATATTTTAAACGGGTGGTAATATTCCCAAACTACTATAATAAATATGCACAAACAATTTTCTAAGAGGCTCTTTTAGATTATATTAAAATATATTTTTTTTAATTCTCATTAAATTAATGTTTCCTTAACAATTATATTTATTTAAAGTACCACTATTGCTATAAAATAGGTATTTAATAATAAAGGCAATAAGTAATCGAGGTCATTTAAGGGCTGGGAGCATGAATCGCCAATTATTAATGTCCAAGTTAGTTACGATACTTTTTGGGCGATTTTTTGTTTTTAGATTGTGATTATAATATTTTTTCCTTAATTATTTTTGGGATTTATTTCGGTTTTCGACAATTAACTTAACAAATGTTTTAATGTTGACAGGTAATAACTAGACTCAAGGTTTGTATTATGTTATTTTGGTTGCTATAATTGTTTATTAATAGAAAATTATGCAATTATAGGGGCTATTAATGCATGATTTTATATAGGTTAATAGTACTCAAAAATAATCAATCGCCAAAAGATAATTTCATAGATGGCATTAGATTTATTTTAAAAATAAAAGGCAAGCAAGAAGAAGCTAGTAAAAAATATTTTACATTATGTCACTTATATTGTCGGTTAAAAACGTTATACAATCATACCTAATAGTTCTGATAACACAGTGATGATAAAATGGGTATGTACTATTTTGATTGTCTCTGTTGTTAGCTTTTTATTTTTTTTATAGTCAATCAATTTTATAACAATAAAAAACAAACCCAAGATATAACAGAAAATATTGGCGTCCATAGAATTTAAATTACCTGTTAGTTTAAACTATTTAAAATCCACCTAATATATTAAACTATATTGTATTTCTATCAATTTCTAGACTTACCAATACAATGATTATGCATTACCGATCCCCGTAAATAAATATAAGTGTGATTTTAAAGGACTTAAATTAAACACTGGCTAGGCAAAGTACCTAAATACTACTTATATTTGGGTAGGCTACGAAAAACAAATCATATTTTAATATGTCAAGAAAACATCACCTTTAAAAATAGTTTATTCTAAATTAAACACATATTTTAAAATTAAATTCAACATTAAACTACCATTTTTAATTGTTTTTATGCATTATTTTTTTATACTGTATATACAGTATGTCCGGCAATATGGCAGAAAAGAGGAGAAACAGAACAAAAATTTCTTTTTTCCAAAAATAATTATTCTTTATTAAAAATTTTTGCTTGCTAAAAATACAAATGTCAATGAAAAAAAAAACGAAATTGTATAAAAAGAGTTCAAAAGTTAAAAATTTAGATTTTTTACACGAGTAAAGTACCCTTGTTTTAAAGTTTTTAACAAAATGCTGTGCAAGAAAATTATTTTTAATCATCATGTCCTATTGGATATTGGTTTTTATTAAATTTTTATACAAATCTTTGTTGCACTTAATTTGCATTTTACTGAAAAGCTTGGTAGGTGTACCTTTAATTTTATATACACTTAATTATGACCTTTGACTAGATAAATCAAAAATAAATTATTTCAGTGTCAAGCAAAAATTATTTTTAGTAATTTTAAAGGTTTTTATTTGCTTACAATGTTAGCAATGCAGCAAAAAATATATCGTTCGTTTTATAAAATGAAACCAACATATTCTTATAACTTAAGGCGTAACTCATAAGAATAGATCAAAATCAGATTGCAGAACAATATTTATTTCAACACCACTTCACCATGAAGAACGCTTTTTTCAGATTGGCTCTAAGATAATCATAACTGTTTAGCACTTCTAGCGATATTTTTGCCACAGCTTGTCAAAGTTTTTATTTTAAACTATCCTCATCTTTTGGCAGTGTACTGGCGTACGTTAACTATTTTGGGCCTCCCCACAAATATATACATTGGCTAGCGTAAGGTCAAGATTGCCAGGGTGCCATAATACTGGACCATTTCGCCCGATCCATTATTTTTTTTTTTGCAAAATGGGCATCCATCTTGCTGAAAGTACATGTTACTTCGGTAATCTAATAGGAGTTGTTCCAAATGATCCGTAAAAAAGTATTTAACATATTTATAGAAATACGGTTCTATTTCACTATAGTAGAAAACAGCGCACCAAACATTCACCTTTTTAAAATATTGACGTCGGGTTGGGATTCTGAACAAAGGATTAATATTACTCCAAAATGGAACATGTTCCAATGTCACAGTTCCATTTATCGAAAACCTGGGCTCATCCGAGACCAATAAGTTTATGAAATACCCTATTACCACCTGGAATCTTACTCCCTACCCACAATTGAAAATCCACCCATTTGCCATCATCGCCTTGAGGGCTTTTCTTATTTTGCTTAAAATTTCTTGAATATTACTTTTTTGGGAAGTTCTCTCGAAAGTTGCCTAAATTCCGATTTTGACCAAATGAAAAAAAAATCGGCAACTTAGTTTTCGAGATATTCACCATCAAAGTTAAAAATCAAACTAACCTCGTTTACACTATTTCTCCTTCTTTTTGCACTGAATTCTTGATTTTTACACTAAATTGGCACCCAATATTTTATTAACATCCTTTACCTTTACAAACCTGTTATAGTTATTTTATTCCTTTTTACAATTTAATTGCAACCTTCACTTTCGAACGTCGCAACCATGTATACACTAGGAAATTATTCAGCAAACATGGCCGCCTCGTTTGAAAGTAGAGCTTCGCAATTTAGTGAAAAAAATTTTTCAATAACGTATCTATATGAAAAATTCCCATTAACATAACATTCGATTTAATGTATTTTTTTATACGTCGTTAACATTGTACACTGATAATATATTCGAAAGTTACTGACAATCAAATGTGATACATAAAGGTATAGAAAATCAAACTTACACCTAACAAAAGTTTTAGTCAAATGCAAATTTAAAGCAAAAAAAAATGCTATCGAACTTAATAAAAACTAATATCTTAAACGTTGTAATGATTTAAACCAATTTCTTTAATAATATTTTGCCTATAACTTTAGAATGAGGGTACTTGACTCTTGAAAAAAATTTAATTTTTTAAGTTTTTGGACACCTGATATACAATTTGTTTTTGCATCGCCAAACATATTTGGTAAGCAACAATTTTATAAAAAATGTTTTTTATAAGTTTTTAAAAGTGCCGGCTAAGTAAAATTTAAGGCATCATTGACTTATAATTGTCCTTCTTAACCACTTAAATTGCTGCAGGATCTTAACGCTGTAAATAAAATAAAATACCCTTTATATTTTTATGTAAGCCTTTTATTTTTTATTTAAAACGTTCTCTTAAAAATAATTTGAGCCAGATTAAAACCAAAAATACCAAAACATTGTGTTAGACTTACCAACTTAGGATCTTATTATTTTTGGAACAAAAACAATGTAATATTTTTCCCTACTTCCTGCGTGTGGATTTTGCAATGTTATAGTCATTAAAATTTTATTTTAAAATTATTTTAATAGTTTGATTAGAACTTAATATTTTTTAAAAATCATTGATGCCTTATACAGAAAAAGAGCTCTTTTTAAACTGTTGTGCATTAAAAAGGCGGTCCTAAAAGTTTTTGGCGAACAAAATGCATTTTTATCGGATGTAGTCGGAGCCTTAAATATTTACGGCCGAGTGATGATCGCGTTGTAGCAATTGTTAAAAGTTAACAACGGTTTAGAATGTTTAACAAAACGTCATTTTCAGTGTTATTCAATGATTTTAGTAAGCAACCTGTCAAAATCTGACATTTTGTTAAACATTCTGAACCATTGTTAACTTTTAACAATTGCTAAGTTCACTGCTAAATGTAACAATGCGATCATCACTCGGCCGTTAGTGTATCAACAGTAAGTGTATATACCTGGAAAATTAAACTATTTTACAAGTGGTTATTTTAAGAAATGTAAGTATTATTGCTGGTAAAAAAATATAAAATAAATTGTCGTGATCTATCAAAATTAAAAAAATAGGAAGACCTCCTATACAGGTGTCCGGCAATGACGATGTAAAATTTTAAGGTATGATTCTAGAAAAAAAGATATAAAAAAGTTCATATTAACGTAGGTCCGTAAATGCTTCCAGAGGGAGCTACAGGCTCTTGAGGATGGTGTCATAAAAGTGGTTTTTATTTAATTTATTAGGATCTACTTACAATACAGGAATTAACTTCTACGTAGAGAGTGATTGAAGGTCACTTTTTAAAAATATCAGGTGACTCATATTGCAACCAGTGGCGTGGAAACAAAAGGGTGGTTAGTTATTTAGGGTCATATTTTTTTTTTCGCCGTGTGTATTTTCGCCATCTTTTAAATAAATATGTTTGTTTGAACACTTTTACGTAAAAAAGGTTTCTTTGTAGAAAGTTGTATAGTTGACGATTTTCGAGATAAACGGACTTTAATATTAAGATGCACTGCAGTTTTCCTTTTAAGTCCGTTTATCTCGATAACCGTCGACTATACGACTTTATACCAAGGGAACCTTTTTTTACGTCAAAAATGTTTAAAAAAAAACATAATTTATTTAAAAGATAGCGAAAATACACTCGGCGAAAAAAATATGACTCTAAATAACTAACCACCCCTTTGTTCCCACGCCACTGGTTGCAATATATGTCATCTAATATTTTCAAAAAATGACCACCAATCACTCTTACTTATACGTAGAAGCTAATTCCTGTATTGTAAGTAGATCTCTGAAAGCATTTCCGGACCTATGTTAATATGAACTTTTTTCATATCTTTTTATGTAGAATCATACCTTAAAATTTTTCATCGTCATGTCCGGACATCCTGTATTTTCTAAAGTATTTTTTTAGTCTGAAAGCAATATTTGACAAGGTCTGAAATGAATTTTAAAAAATCAGTCACTTACTTATTTTACAATACAATTTAAAGTAAGCCACTTAAACAAAAAATTGTTTATTTACAGATAATAACATTCTATTTTGCCATACAATTTTGCTATATAAATTTAATAAATATAGCTGTAATTTACTCTTATTTTCTTTTGACATTAATTCCTAACTATAAAAAACTATTTAATAAATAATTCAATGTTATAACAATATAATAAATATATGAAAATGGACAATACACAATAAATATTATTTAAACTACTTGATAGTAAAGATTTTAAAATATAAAAAATTCAAGTTCCATATATTGAGGACTATGTTTGAATGAATCAATTATTTAATGCCATTACATACTACATGCACCAAGAAAACCTAAATCAGCATTTTTGTTACTTCATGACCTAGTAGTTTTTAGTAATTATTAAAATCACAAATATTTCTAAAATCTTAAGTATATACTACTAAAAAACAATTCCGTAATAAAATATAATAATTACATTAGAATCGTCATTTAATTTAACAAAAAATAATTACATTAAAACTATGACATAACTTTTATGACAATCACAGTGCATTTCAATTAAATACATTAATTTTCACTATATTTTACCTCATTCATAATTCATTCAGATATGACTTAGTTTATATAAGCAACAATATAGGCAAAACTATTTCTTTGTTTTCTGTAGTTAATTGAGTAATCATATGGCTATAAAAAATTGTTTTAATATTCGTTATATTAAATCCCAACTGCTTGCCTAAACATTTTAATTTATGTGGTAACTAGTCAAAGTTAAAATTTTGTGGTGGAGAGATAGTTTAAAAAGAGTTATGTTCTTATCTGTAACATAAAATTAACTGTTAATAAAAGAGTAGTAAGCATTAAATGTTTTTTTATTCAAATGTATATTTTTGTAACAATTAATATTTAAGTTTTGCCTACATTATTACTTAAATATACAATTTGTAACCCAAATATCCTAAAATATACTTGTTGACTTAAGTAAATATATTGCCTTAAATAAAAATAATTTTATTTGTGATATTTATTCAAAATTTTTTACAAGCAAAAGATTCTATACCAAATTGTCATGTCATGTAAATTATGAAAGTTTTTACTATTGTGCTTTACTTTTTAAAAACAGTTAAAAGAACAATGTTTTTCTGCTGCATAAATTATCGCGTTTTGTCCATACCACCCATTATCTTTAAATATTTAGTTTTTATCTCCTATCGTAAAAAAACATTAACTAAGGCATGACAAAACTGCTTTTCTTAACTTTTTTTGTCACCTAATGTCCGTTGCCATCAAGTCCTTTTAAATGCTAATCACTCTTATGCCCTTAACAATTTGTTGTCTAACGATACACACTTTTTTCTTGTTTCATAATTAGTTTCGAAATAACTAGCCGATTTTTTCTAATTGGATTTTTTTCTAAAACAATTATTTAATTTTCGTTTTTTAAAAATTGTTGGTAATTATTCTAAAATTAAAACAAAAGGTATATTGACATTTCGTTTTTTTTGGTTATACCATGGTCCAAATATCTAAAATATAAATTTTCATTTAAATACTAGTTAGATAATAGGCATCATATTATAAAAGATATAAATCAATATAGACCAAAAAATAACGTTATCTAAATTCGGACTTACCAACTAAATAATTTAATTTACACAAAAAATAAAGTCACCATTTTTGTTAAATGGTACAGATTAAACTAAACTATTCTAGTTTCTTAAACTATGCTGGTGTTTGGATGTTGGATGTTTTTTTATGATGCCAAAATATAAATTTATTACTGCATAAATAAATTATTGTATTAATATAAAAAATGTCAAAAATTATTTCTTATGCCAATCAAAATCTTTTTAAACTTTTTTTTTGTTAATTTTTGCATTAAAATGAAAAGCACAAATTCATATATAATTTTCGTATGTAAAAGAATATAATGGCTATACTCAATAGGTTTAAAGGTAATAATTTGTTTTATTTTTTTAAGATATTTGGGGTATTTTTAATTTACATATTTAAACAAACATTTTTTATAGTTTACATAATTATATTCTAAGCTATTATAAAAACCTAAAAATGAAACATTCATACTGAAATCTCTTGTATTTGGACGCGTTTTTTCATAGTTCCTGGAGTATTTGGAACCCCATGAGACCTGAGAATTCCCGGTTGGTTATAAGTCATACCGGGAGGATGTCCCTTAGGGGGAGGCGGGGGTTCTGGAATTGTTGGGCTTGTAGTACTACATTGCTGCTCTTGATTGTTCGTGGAGGTGGTAACATCTGGGGGAAGGGCATGAGAGTTGCCTAAAAGTAACAAATATAAAATAATATATTAATTAACACAACCTTTATTGGGGTAACCTTACAAGTATATAACGACAAGAAAATGACACAATTTTTAATATTATTTAAACTTTATTTAATACAATTGCCCATATAATAATGCAATTTCTTTATGAATCATTTTTTCTTTATGCGGTGTTTTTTGAATCATTCATGTTCGGTAACATCCGACCTCAACGTTTCACCTTGTTCCGTACATGTTTGTGTTTCTTAACTCTAATTTCGTTTAATCTTTTAGTTTCCCTAATATAGTAAGAATACTTCTAAGCGTGGTTTGGTATTTAAATGCTGTTTTGGTATTATACTTGTTTGCGATTCTGCGGATCTATTTTAAGTTCCTTTAATATACAGAAATGTAATAAGGTTTGGTCTTGTTTAGGTTGAAGTTATTGTCTCGTTCTAATGTTGGTCAATGTAATTAATTTAATACTGATAAAACATTATTAGAAAAACGCTTGCATCTGGTAATAATCACAATATAAATTGAGAAGCATCTAGTTTTTAACTTAAGAAACCTTGTTTAACAGATCGTAAAATAAAAAATAATTCATTTATATAGAAATGTATAGTTATGTAGCTTTATTATTCGTTAAATTCAAATAACTCATGGTTACCTTTACTTGATGCAGTTATTTTAAGAAAATTTAAAACGACTTAATTTAACATTCTTTTAGTCCTTAAAACAATAAATTTGCCGGTCACAAAGAATGGTAAGTCATTACGACTTAACGTCATAAATTTTCAATCGAAAACCTCTTAGAATATTTTGAATTTTTATACCAAATTTAAAAAATGAAAAATATTTAAATTATTTAGATTAATTTTTTTTTTCAAAAACAGTGATCGACTAGACACTAAAACGAGTATAGTATTTTTATTCTTAAAGGTTTTTTGGGGTTTCTTTGAATTTATCTACAAGTTTGTTAGGGTCAGTCAATTTTGTAAACGCACAAAATCTACACCCTGTGACCAGGAAGACCTAATATTTTGTTTTTTCTTAACAGATGTTTAAATTTTCTTTTTTCGTTTATCGTCAATGTCTTTTGATTTCTTGTGTCTATTTTAACACCAAATATTTAAAATAAAACACGTTTTGTCTATTTAAGTTTTAATCAAAAGTTATATATTTAAACAAGAACTTTTAAAATAATTGCTCCAATTAAACATTCTATGATCTTTAATAAGAGATTTTAACTTAACATTATTACTTTTAAAACTGTCTAAAAAGAGTTTTATCTGTTTTAAAAAATATTTTGGTGTGTTACCATGATGAATCAACATTTGTAGATATCTTGTTTCTAATTAATGTAAAAGTTTGTTGTCCTTTTACACAAACTTTTATTAAGTCTCTACGTGATAAATAGACTTTAATTTTTTAATAAAAAGTCCTAATGAAGTTTGCCTTACTATTTGGTATTTTTTGTTTCTCGGTAATAAAACATTATTTATGTTCTTGTTGTTAACATAGGTTAATTTATGATATCTAAAGTACTTGAAGAAAACCCAAGGATAATTATTTTAGTTTTTTCAAAAATAAGCAAAACACAACGTAAAAGTACTGGTTAATTCTTTCACCTGGAACTTCTATGGCCACTAAACCATTAGCGACAAGTAACCAATTTTTTCATTGTGCTTACAGTGTACATGTTGAATTTAATAAACTCACACTCAGGCAAGTTTTTACTGGAAACCCTTCCTTCGAGAAAGGTATGCCTCCTTTTACAAAGGTCCGGAACATTTATTAAATAAACAAAGCGTAATAAAAATTAAAAGAAGGATAATGTTTTTTTACTTTATTTGTTCATTATTGTTGTAAGTATTATTCGTAGCAAAAAATTGTAAAATAAGAAAAGTTTCGTAATTAAATTTCTTACAACACAGAGTTTGTTTAAAATAAAAAAATGCATTACGGCTATTACAAAATAGCACTAAATTTTTTGGATTTTTATAAGGACCCTTATAAAAAATTGGTTTGAAAGCTTTTACACAATAATTTTGCAATACAGTCTAGAGTCTCTAGTATATGTAAAACAAAAATCAAGTGTCTTAATTTCACATTCTGGGCAATACCTATTTTGCAAAATTGTTTATTTTTTGTACAACTATCCATTTGATTTTAACGAAATTTGACATGATGTTTTTTTACAGAATATGGTGATCCTTGGAAAAATCCAAAGTGTTCTGAAAATCCTGCAACAATTTAATTTTTCTGTCGTTTTTTGTTTGTTGATATTATGCAACAAGCATACGTTTTTCGACATTTTTTCTCTACGACCATTACTTACAAAGCAACAAACCATTAAAGTAGATAAAAAATACATTTTATTTAATTTTTTTTACATTTGGTTAACTAATCTTTTGGGCCTTTTCAAAAGGAAACCCATTTCGACTCTTAGTATTGGAATTGAAAGGCAATTTTATTTCCCGATCTTGAAACTCCTAAACGATTTACCAAAATCTTAAGGTCCGAATCTTTTCGCAATTATATTTTTTTTTATTTACAGGAACATTAAAATGTATATATTTTCTTTATAAAAGTATGTTAGTTTAAAATTAATTATGCATTCAAAAATCAAACCTACTAAAATATATTACCTTCAGGACGTTTTGCTGGCGGTGGCGACGAATTAAACTCCTGCAGTGGAAGTTCCGTCATCTGGACCTCGGCCAAGGATATTTTATCAGAGTTGTAGTCTCCTACAAAGTTTGGCACAGTTTCCCTTTTAAAACTTCCGGCTCTTGCCAGAGTGTGGTAGGGACTTTTGTTGCAATTGTATTGCAATTGTCGTGTTTCGTATGGTTTGTCATATGCTTCGCCTGATGAACTACTGCAACTTCCTATATAGTAAAAGCGTTACGGATAAAATTAAGACTTTAAAATTAAAAATAGATTTAACGCAATTAAATGAGTTTTAAAATTAATTTTCCTTTCAATACTTATGTTTGGTCGCCTAACAAATCATAAACAATTAGTTTTAATTTGGCGACAATAAAATAAAATTTTAAATTTTAAAACAGCAGGAAAAAATGTTGGTCGTGCTAAGAATTGTCTTATAATCAGGTAACGTTAAAACATCTATTTTTTAGCCAAAATGTATTCCTGTTATTTAAGACTCAATGGGGAAGTATTTATTATAAAAATATAGACATTTGGGCGTTAGAAATAACGGAGGTAGAAATGGTATTTTTGCATAAATACAATTTAATAAAGAATATAATACTCTTTTGTCACCATCTACGTATAACTTAAGACAATTTTAATATATAAGAAACCCAACTATTAGTTTTGGTAAGTTTTTAAGATACTAGGTAAATTTTGTGTTTATAATATATCTAACTTAATCAAGATTAATGTGGAAACAAGTAAGATGTTTTATTTACAGGTCATTCTCTCACCTGACCACCTAAAACACCGTGTGACCATTACGATATAAAAGTTAAAAAGATAAGAATTGTGGATAACACCCTTGGTACAGTTGTTCCAACTGATATCACGCACAGTCATCTTTAATAAGTGCGACGTAATATAATATCAGTAATATAATTTTTCTCAAGCACATACCGTAGGTTCTCATATTAAACATTAGTTCTTACCAAAATTTAAAATACTTATTATATGTCTAGGTTTAAATAAATATTTTAAACAAAAATTCCTATATTTAACAAGAAAAACAAAAATACAGTGATGACGAGTGGGATGGAATAAGTTCATTTAAAATTCAGGGGTTTGTTTTTTGAAAAAACGTCGATCTGCTGGTTGGCTGCTGGTTTTTTAGGCTAAAATCATGTATACAGGGTTGCCCTAAAATAAGCGACGACCACCACATTCATTTTTTTCAAATAAAAACACCTATTATTTGTTACATTTTTTAATTTTGCATCGAATTCTAACTATGTTCCATGTACTATACCCTATACCCTAAGTACAATTATTGAAAAATTTACTAATAAACATAAATAACTTCACATTTTTTGGATTTTTTTTGCGAGCAAAACATGCCATTGTGTGTTTATATATATTTTTTTGATTCTGGTATTTTTGATTGCTGCCTTGTCACTGTCCAGTCACGCTTTAAAAAAGTAATTATACGTTCAAAAGAATGGCGCATTTATCTGAAAAGTAATGAATATAGATTTTGATGATGGTAGGATATGGCGACAGGATTCCAACACAAGCTGAAGTTTGCAAATTTAATAATAAGTACCCAGAGGGGCCTATTACGTGTTTGGTAGTTAATAAGATAGAAAAAAAGTTTAAAGAGTTAGGTCACGTAAAAGACAATTACAAAACCAACCAATTTTACTTTCAGAGGACACACAATAAAATATTTTGCTCGATTTACAAGAAAATTTTTTGTTTTAAAAACATTTACAAAAAAACAAATGGCATCCATAGAAAATATACTTAGTTCAGAAATTTAAATATGACTATTCGGAACGCAGATTATATTTTTTGAGAAATAATGATGAACAGATGCAATGTTGTCCCGCAGTTTTTAGGTAAAATACTTTTTTCTAACGATGCACCATTTTGTTTAAATGGTTTGGTAAACAAGAAAAATTAACGATATTGAGCACCAAAAAACCCTCACTTGAGTATGGAATGTCATACGAAATTTCCCCAGAAAGTAACGTTTGTGTCGGAATTGTGGTTACCTCAATTGTGGGTTCCTTTTTATTGAGAAAACACTTAACCCTGCTGAGATTAATTTAGACTTATACACAATTACATTACACCCACTTTAACTTGCTTTACCCAAATAGTGCGAACCCAAATATACCGGCATAGGCACACCCACGATACCTTAAAACTCAGGCCTCAGCTTTCGTGGTCTGTCCAAACAAGGATGGAGCGCCTCCATACGATATTACCCTAACAATGTTTTACGAAATAGATGGATCGAAAGAACAGGCGTTATAAAATGGCCAGCTAGGTCTCCTGACCTAAACCACTTTATTTTTATCTATGAGGTTATCTAAAAACTAAAGTCTTTTTTAATAAACCGATAAATATTGAAGAATTAGTAAATAGAATTAGAGAGAGAAAATTCCACAAATCCAGCCAAAAACCTTAACTAAATGGTTACAATAATTTTAACATCGATTTGCTTTTTGTCAGGAAGTTAATGATAAACAATTTAAACATTTTATTAAATAATTTGTTGTTCTCCTAATTAATAACTCTCCAAAAGTCCAACCTCTAAATTTTAAATGTGTTTGTTCCAATCTACGCGTCTTTACAAATTTTAAAAGAAATCAATATATTACATTTTTCGATAACTATCGAATTATGGTAGGCATGGTACATAAACCATGGTTAGAATTTAAAACAGAATTCAGAAATGGTATAAAAAATAGGTGTTTGCATTTGAAAAAATGATCGTCGCTTATTTTTGGGCCGCCATGACTTTACCATGAAAAAAAAACGCAGCTAAAAAAAATCGACGTGACCAAGTGTTTTTCCAAAAAAAAAAACACTTAATATTATATAAATTTGTTTTAATCCATGCGCCCTTACTGTAAATCAAAAACTAAAAAGCTCTTCTCATATAATTACAATGTATGGCTTAGATAATTTGACTGTTATTGTTGATTTTCTGTTGTTATAAGATTTTAATCACCTAATAGTGTAATATTAAGAATATATTTTTACTTTAAAATTAATTATTTGCTTTTCAGAAAAGCAGTTGTCAAAAAATAAGAAAGAAAAATAAAAACCCTATAGAAAGGTAATCGATTTTTTATTACTGTTACCTATATGTAGGTAAAATACACATTTATGGAAATTTAAAAAATATATATATATTTACAGTTTTATACAGTATATTTACAATTTTTGTGTCATTTTTTGTATTTTTTTTAATTTTTCCTTACGAATCGTTACTTTAGTTTAAACAAAAGTTGTAGAAAATTTAATTACGAACATTTTTTATTTTTTTTCTGTGACTTTTCTGTACGTCAAGTAATCGACTAGAAAATGATGATAAAAAAAGAAAAACAAAAATTGTCCAAAATCATTTGGCCTGCTTCTTGTTTATCAGTAAATAGAAATGAAACAATAAATTTTTAAATCCATGCATTTTTTTACATACAGTACGAAATAATTCAGCGTTCTTATTCTTAACAAAACCCTTTATTATATGCATAACATAATAATTTGGACAAGGTGTGAAAAAAAGATAAGTTTAATTTATTAATTAAAAAATGTGTATTTGTACCACACATAATTTTTTTTACCTAATTTAAATTTATTTATAAAATGGAAAAACGATAAAACTGTACAAAATTATAACTTAGGTTGCTGTTTTTACTTATGAATAAAAACAATTACCATATAATATCTTTCGCCTCGCCATAAGAATTTTCTAAAATATTTTTTTACCAATGTACTTGTTGATACATTTTGTTATTTATTTTCTTTCTTTCTGCATGTTATGAAACCTTACTAGTATTTTTTAAAACTTTAAAAAGCTGATGTTGGGGCAATAAAAATAAAATATTTTTTTTTATGTGATTGTCATTCAGAGTTGTCAGTTTGGTGTAAGATTAAAAATTATTTATTTATTGAAATATTGACAAAAATACTGCCTACTGTTACCAGACACAAGTAAGATGACGACTCTACAAATTGACTTATATTGTTATTCATTTTATAAGTGTTAAATTACACCGCTTAATGGCATTAATAAATATTTACCTTGTTCAACTAGTTCTTCTTTTTGTTTTCGCTTGCTTTTGCCTCGATCTCTTTGATGGTAAATCCCAGCAAATATAAGAATATTGAGTAGCAAAAGAAAACAGCCTACAGCAATAGTAACTGTAAGGGCAGTAGTATAAGACTGGTAGTGACTGGATGCTAGTTTCCTATAAAAACAGTACTATTATTATAAATATTTGGTATTAAATAAAATAACAACTTAATTTAATTTCGAAATTTATTAAATATTAAAATTAAGGTAATCTATTTTATTGTCACAAATAGCGAAAAAATTTCCAAACATAATGTTTACCAATAAAAGGCTTTCTCATCTGTTAATTATACTTTAGTTTGTGATGGCCAAAAATTCATTTGCTTGAATTTTGCTTAATTTGACCATGTATCAAAGTTTTTCCTTATGAAAATAAAATAATAATGCCGTATATGGTTTTTGGCTATTTTGGTGATTTTCTAAAAAATTATTGACATTTACTGATTTTGGACACTCAAATTCAGTTTTTAATAAATTATAAAAAGCAAACTTGAGGGATCGCGGAGTAAATAGGGGTGCTAGATACGGACAAACAGGTAAAACGGGTTTTTCAAGATTACACACAAAATTAAGTAAATTTTTTTTTCCGAATATTTTTAAAAAGAAATGAAAAAAAAAGGTAAGAAAACAAAATTTTAAATTTATAAACTAAAAGTAGTCAAAAATAATTAGATGTTGTAAATTATAAGATGTAAAAGGTAAAAAATAATCGGTAACATCGCAAGTATGTCAATTCATTTAAGCAAATTGGATTAACTTATGAGATATGATAAGTTTAAATTACTAAATTATTTCTGGTAAGTAAGTAAACGAAGAAGATAAATAGAATTAAAATGGAGAAAATGTTACGGGTTGTCAATTGCTTCGTTAAAAGTGGAGAACTTTTAAAAAAATACATTTTTGTTATTACAAAGAAATATAACAAATGATAAATAAATGCGCCGTAATATTATTATTAAAAGCAAGTAAAAGATAAAATGTAGGTCAAAATATTATTCTGTTTCAAATAATTTAGAAAAAATGGTATACGGCATATTTACCGAAAATTATTTATTGGATATTTTATTATATTTCTATCTGGCTTGTCCATGTAAACATATCATTACCTTCTATGTTACTATCAGATTGTTTGCAACATACATTATATTCAGTAAATAAAGGCGTGATTTAAATTATAATTTTAAGCGTCAATCTGAGGGCTTGGGGGGGGGTGTTTTCTAATTAAATGTCAATATTTAAGGAAACGATTTTTGGGTCCGTTTTAAAAAGAAAACTTCATATGAACGTATGTCCTAAATGTATTAAGTTTTGAGATACAGGGTGGAAAAATTTAAAAAATAAATCATTTATTATTATTAAATGTCATCAAGAGGCTTTTTTTATGTACCACATATTCTTTTATTTCCATCAGTGGCATTCGTACGGAATTTGACCTACCTATTTATCTTCAATCATTTTTTAGCAAAGTTGATCACTAGATTTTTTTCAATTTGATGCACGGTTTTTGCTTAAAAAAATAAAAACCGTTTCTCTGCATGATCATAACAATATCGGTAAACAATATCACCATGGAGAGAAATACCTAAATTTAATATTTCTAGGTAAAAACCGTGCGTCGGACTTCACCTTAAAAAAAAATCTAGATATTTCTCTGCATGGTGATATTATTTACCCATATGTTATGATCATGCATAAAAACGGTTTTTAGTTTTTTAAGCGAAAACTGTGCATCGGATTGAAAAAAATCAAGTGATCAACTTTGCTTAAAAATGATTGGGAATTTAAAAAAAAATAATAAAAAATAAGAGAAATAGTGGCGTAGGTACCGTCAATGTCTGCCAAAATAGGCAGGTCAAATTTGGTACGAACGCCACTGGTGGAAATAAAAAAATGTGGTACCCTTAAAATATCTTTAAATATTAACATTTAAATAGAAAACACCCTGTATAAAGCCCAATGACATAAGGGAGACCGGAGATAGCTTAGGGCAGGAACGTAAGTGTATAAATATTATTTCAGTTGGCAGTCCTGTGGGGTAACTCTAAAAGTTACTAACATGATCAGCTGACTACAAAGTCGTGAGTGGTCAAAGCTTTTGTTTGTTTTTTGCATAGTCCAAAGTTATTTTTATGTATACATTTTAATCTGTGCAAATTTGCTTCGTCATTTTCATTTCGACTACTTTAAAGTGTATATTTTGCAAAGATTTTCAGTTGCAAATATTTATGTTAGTTTATACAGAATTCATATTTTAAAGGCTAGAACTGTTTTTCTTATTGTGTTTTTGGTAGTCCTTAGTTGTATAGTTTTAATTAGTCTTTAGTCTTTAAGAATAATATACAAAATATTGATATGTATTAATCTTACACAAGTTCCTTTAAGTACTTTGTAAAAGCTCATTAAAAACCATAAACTACTTGCTTTTACAATTTTATGAACGTCCTAGTATACATGGGTATTCTTAAAGAAAAGACAGCTGGAAATAAATAAATATTGTGTGCTCAAAGTTAGAGAACTCTTATAATTTAAATTATTAGGCAACCAACTTTTTCCATTGAATTTTAAAATGTTTGGTCGGCTCGGCCGTACCTGGCCTCCTCCTGGTGTAGCTTTAAAAATTTTTAGTTTTCACTAATTAAATTACATTAATGGTTTCACCATTATTGTAATTAATGGTGAAACCATAATTACATTAATGGTGAAATGAAAAATTAGTCCTACGCCACTGTCCTGCGCAAAATCCAACGGCCAAGAATGGCCCGACCTAAGGTCACTTACCCGTTAGCCAACGGAGCGAAGGTCATAACTTTCTCTTACTTAACTCTGGTCAAAATAACCAGACAGATGATTTATTGTATTGAGTATTGTATGAGTGTACCAATGTCTTTTAATCTAATATTTTTTTATTACAAAAGAAACAAAAATAAATTTAATGAAGACAACGGAAAAGTGGTTTTTGCATGCTAAAACTTTAAAAGTTAGCTGCAGTTTACATTTTAATACGCAAAAACTTTTGAATATCATGTTTGTTTTAACAAAAATTATAGATAAAATTGTAATTTAAGGATGGCTTAAAATACTATAGGGTATAACACCTACCTTAGTAAATTATTAGGGTTTTTCGTTTGCATGATAATGGTAGTGTTTGGTGGACACTCGGTGGTAGTTGCTTGCAAAGCGGTATCAGATTTGGGTGGTGGCGGAGTGGGCGGATTAGTGGTTAAAGATGGTCGTGCTACTGTCGCTGGAGGAGAAGGCAGGATATTCATAAAATACAAATGGAGGACGTTCCATGAGTTGAGGTCTAACTGAACCTAAAAAATAAAGGTACCATATTATGGAACAAATAGAACGTATTCTTAACCTTTTAGTCAACCCAATATTTTGACAATTATTCGCTTTTCTTTTTGTACTGCTGGTACCGTTAACACTTGCAAATAATGTTTAAAAACTTTATAAAAAAAATATGTTGAATTGACAAAGCTAAAAATTTAGTTATTTGTTATTTTCGCCAAATTAAATAGTTAAAGTGTCATAAAAATTAAATTAATAAACCTATTCTTCAGGTAAAAGATTTTGTGGCTTACTTGCTAAATCAGAAGAGGATACGTTTGTATGTTATTTGTTTTTCTACATAGTTAAATTTAAAATTTGCATAAAATAAATTTTCTTCATTATAAAAATTTAATTTTATAACTAGGACCTTGCTTCTAAGACATATTTTTAAAAGGTTTCTAAGAAGCACGTCCGATTGTCTAATCATACACAAAGTTTACCTAACAAAAGATAATATTAACAATAATACAAAAAAATTAGAATAAATACCCATATGCACTGCGTATTAATTTTTTAAATTTTTTATCCATATTAAAACTTTATAACATTTCTGTTGAAAGTTCCTTTAATTATGCTGGAAAAATGCGGGACATATGAAAGTCATAAATTAAATAGAAAGTAAAAGATTCGTGTCTGGTAACTTTAGAATAAAGGTTTTAAAAATAAAAGTAAAGGTTAAAATAAACATAAAAATTTATTTTTTTTAAGAAAGAATTGCTTCAATTTGTTTTAATAATAATGTTTGGCAATATTATTTAAATAAGCTAATTATATTAAAATTTTATTAAGTAATACACTAAAATAGTTTAATTTTATAATTAACGAACAAGCTTTTACTTTTAACTTTACTCTAAATAAACAATTATTTTTACTTTTATGTTAATTGTTACTTATGATCTGGTAAATTGTGTCAGTTTTGTTATTCATACAGAATAGTTAAATCCGGTTAAATACAGCCTATATATTTGTAAAGGTTTGTTCTTATTATTATTTATTCAACGAAATGAAATTTAAAACAGCATGTAAAAATTCCCAAGACCTGACGGATTTGATACTAAACCAAACACAGCAACAGCAGAACCAGATAAGAGTCATTGGTTCAAGACATTCAATAGTTCTTAGGGGACCGTTAAAAATATTAAAGAAGAAGAGAGACCTATGCTACTCATCAACTATGTAAGTCATTCTATCTAGGAATTTATTGCTGACTATTTCACATAAAAAAGGCACTGCTAATCATCTTTATTTAGAAATGATTAAAAAAAAATTGATATTTTGCTTTTTTTTGGACACTCTGTATTTTAAAAACCACTAAATCAAAACGGCTTAATGTAGGTATGTACACAAAGAGACTCAAATGAAATTCGCTCTGTGTAAGCATTTGCGTATGGGGGTTTGCTGTATATGCTTAAAAAGGTTTCCCCGCGAAAAAAAAAAGATAAACGGGTCCTAGCGCTTTTCTCAAAAATAATAAAAAGTACTTAAAATGACCATTTTAAACTTAAATTGGTTTATAATAAATATTAAAAAAGGCAATCATAGTTGAAAAAAATGGTTGGTTATTTAAATTTAAGCCAACTTAACTATTGAAAGGTCCTTGTTAACTTTTAAATCAAACACTTTTTTAATTATTTTAAAAATAAAACTTTGTGTTGGTTTTGTCAAAGTAACCTCCTCCAAAGTAATTGACTGTTTTAGTTGTTCGAAAACTTTTTTTGGCAAAAATTTTTCTATTTTTTCACAATTTTTTCATGCGCTGTACCTGGTGTACCCAAGTAGGTCAGGCAATCAGTTGATTACTTACTTATCTATCCTGTCGAAATAACCATGTAATATTTCTACCTGTATCAAACACTTCATGAAATGTGTTACGTGCTCTTGGATTACTAGAGGCTAAGGCCAAGTCATTAATTAATTAGTTTCTGTGAACGCTCAAAACTTTTTCCAATCTTAAATCACCAAACCATTTTACCAAACAGTCTTGTATATCATTACTATTGGCACAGTTGTCTTGCATAAGCTTTGTAAGGAACAATCAGATACCTACAGAATCTATACCCTGAGACAAGGACCAAAGTGGTCCCTTTTAACGAAGATTTTTATGACACTTTAATACTTATACTTGTATAATTTTTTTATAAATTGTTGCATTTTTTTACTGTTTTTAAAAACCATTTATTACCACATCGGTCGTTTAAAGCAAAGTTTTTGGTTAAGTATCTTTGTATATGCGTTTTTTGCAATTTTGTACGGCGGTTAGTTCTTAATTATTGACAAGATTTATTTTAAATTACATTTTTTCACGGCAAAATAATTTCTGCTCTTTTAGTCCAGGAAACAAACCATTTTGTCACGCAATTTTTTCAAAATGCATAGAATGACTTGAAATTTTGAAAGTAGGTAGGGAATAGTCCAAGGATCAAAATCTATACCATGCCGAAGGACGCCTTTACCTTGGGGTGTTTGCCAAACCATCTCGGGGGTGGATTTTTTTTACATTTTTTTTTTACTTCGTTTAAGCTTTGATATGAAAGTGAAGTAAATTTTGACGGTTCTAGTAATAGAAATTAGTTTTCACCCCCTAAAAAATAAAAAAAGCTCTTGTTGACGTAATGTAAACTTTAAGGGTGAGTCGAACTTAATTCCAACTTTTTATGCAATTGGATGCATTTTTAAAAAATCCGCGGTTTTGTACTATTTTTTACATTGTAATATGAAAAGGGGTGGATTTATGAGGATTAAAAAAATACAAAATTAAATTAGTAATACTTTTGAGCAAACACATTTTTAATTACAACTCTGTGACAATATGTTAATTTTCCTAGGGTTTACATTTTTTTTATTAAATCATAATAAGGGTTGATTTTTAGGGTTTAAAATGCATTAAATAATGTTTCAAAGAATGAACTACTTATTTTTCAGCTTATTTAAGCCTAATTTTATGTGACTTAGGCTTTAATATGAAAGTTTTAAAGATTTTTGGAATAAGGGGTAGTTTTTACCCCTACAAAATATAAAAAGCAACCTTCAGTAAAATGAAGATTGTGAAGAGGTGTGTAAGTTAAGCTTAATTTAAAATTTTTATGCAAATCATTGTAACAATATTTTAATTTTTTAGGGGTTGATTTTTAAGGGCTGAAATATTGTAAATAATGTTCAAAGAAACAAAATATTATTTTTTCAACCAATTTAAGTCAACTTAAGCTTTAATGTTTAGTTTTATAGGTTTTAGCAATAAGGGTAGTTTTCACCCCTAAAAAATAAAGTGCGCCCATTGGCATAATATAGATTTTAAAGAGGAGGGTAAGCTTAGTTTAATCCCAAAAGTTCATGCGAATCTATGCATTTTGAAAAAATTGCTAGGTTTTGCACTTTTTTAGCTGCGTTTCCTAGACTATTTTTCTATATATTTGTTTTATTTGCTGCAGCTTTTGTCAAATACTTTATATTTATTGCTTATTGTCGGCCTCATACTTCTTACGGCATTATCTTTCTTAATTTTGCAATGAAATGTAGTAGTAATCCGAATGTATTGGTGTTATGGCAAAATAAGGTTTAAAATAAAAAAGGGTCAAACATTTTTTCTGAATTTTAAGTAAAAGGTAAACTAATTGATGTGCTTTATACCGAATATATTATTTGTTAGATAAAAATCGCAACCAATTACAGGGACCAGTACAATATACATATTGTCTATTTTAGACCTAATTTATTTACGAGATAAATAAAAACAAGAAAATGCAAATAAATAATACCAAATAAAAAAGTTTTTATATAAATTCAAATAACGGTGCTTAGTTAGAAGGCATAAAATTGTTTACGACAGAAATACATATTTCATAAAATGAATGTTTAAGGTAATTTAGTATATCCTGAAAATACGTGATTTGGTAAAGTTGTAAATTTAAATGAGGTTGCAAATATTTTACATCCGTCATTCTAAATTTATGTTCGACAGATTTAAACAAAGCGAAAAGTACAATAATAAAATCTACCATGACTTTAAGCTTTGTTTATATTGTTAATTTAGTATTTTGTTTCATAAGCCTTTTAAAAAAATAAACTTATTAAGAATGACCCAAATTTTTAATTTCCACCACTTGCTGAAAAAGAACTTTCCTTGAAATGACCCTAATACAAATAAAAACCTCCTGAGGATTTTAAAGAATCTCCAATTATTTTTGGGACTAAGATAATAAAACGTCAATAATGGCACTTTTTTTAAATGCAAGATAAAGAAGCCATTTAAATGAACCACCTTTTCCAAACTACTCGTATGTACCGGGTGTCCAAAAAGAAAGGACGCCGGCTGTAGCTCGGAAACTAAGTATCGCACATTGAAGAAAAATTATTTTTAGTAAAAATGGCCAAGAGAAATAGCTGGAAATAATTTGCAAGTTTCTAAAACTACCGCGAGATGGCGCAACTGCAGCGGTAAATTAAAAACCTAGTTTTCTTCAAAATTACCTAATATTAGGTACGATTTTAGTAACATCAGCAAACACTCTAACCAATTCTGCCTCAGTTTGGTTAAGGACTTTTTGTTGTATTTTCAATAATAAGGGTAGGAGAAGATGATAAATAATGCAAATTTTAAGTAGCTCTATCTCCTACATCTTTTATTAAAAGTAATTCAAGTGACACTTGTTTAAAAGACAATTTAAAGCTCTTTTAAATGTCTTCCTTTTTGGTGTCGGCTAGTTTGTAGTTCATCAACTAGAGGGCGTTGTTAAAGGAAAACTCGGTGTTTCGAGACTTTTTCGAGAAAGCGAAATACGATAATATATTTTTTTATTGCAAAGAAAAAAAACCTACACTTTGGCGAAAACCTAGTTTTAATATCTGCATTCGCTTTCGAGCTATTTCTGGTGGATATAATACAAACTTTTATAGTTATTTTCCTAATAAGTGCGCAAAGTGATACTTTTCCGCACGCCAAAGCAGTTAGACGAACGACGCGAAGCGGAGTATTAGGAACAATACTTTTTCCACTTGCGAATACTTTTTCTACGAGCGTTTTATTAAAGAATATGATTATTAGAAATATACGAATATTTCAGTAAAAATTAAAAATCCAAAGTAAATAATTAAATTTTTATTTTAACTGAATATACAAAAAAAACTATTATTAGTTATTATTAACAATATTAATGTTAAAAGTACAATTAGTTGCATGTTGAAGGTTTATGGCCGATTTTAAATCATTTCTTAGGAACGTCGATGATGGTTCGCTGCTCGATGTTAAGACGAAATCTTGTGTTTTAGCTGATTGAACAGCGTCTGTGGAACAGGACATTTCATCTGGATTCCTGAGAGTTTTTGGCTTGTTGCAGTTTAAATTTTTTTTACCTAACCCCTTTTTGTAGCCTGTTGATTCTTTAATGTATCCCTCGGCTATCGTTGTCGATTTTCAACCGCCTAACCGCTTTATATCTATGAGTCCTTTTCCGGAATTTACAAGTAACGTTGCAGAAGATCGCCGGAAGCTGTGGCCGGTATATAGCTCTGGATTCGGCAACTTTAAAAATGCTGCTATCTCAGAAGGCATCTTCCCAAATGTATTGATCCCAACGTATTGTTGTGTGCAAATTCCCGTTTTGAAATATACGAAAAACCGTTGATGTTGGCCGTAATACTGTATTCTTCCGATATAAGAACAAATACTTTCCGTCGTTGATCTCTTCAGACAGAACAAAAGTACGGGAGGTATAGTTTTTTGCGTCTGGAATCTTCACAATAATTAGGTTGCCTTTGTCCTCGATGTCGGATGTTTTCATTTTTGCGAGTTCTTCTCGCCTGCAAGCGCCAGCAAGTCCGAAAATGGTCGCAATTTTTATCAAAAGATATATTTCATCAGGTGCTTCATTAATAAATGTAGACATTTCTTCTTTTGAAAAAATCCTTGACTTTTTTGGCCGAAAGCCTACATTTTGTTTCTTAATAAATGCTGCTAACTTATAAAACTTGCCGATATCTACATTTTTCTTGATCTTTAAAACACTTTTCAGCATGGAGTATTTCGACCATAAAGTATTTGTACTAAATTCCTTGCTTAATTTGAGCAAATAGGCTAAAAGTACCTCCTCTTTCAAAGTTCTAACGCCCTTTTCTTCACACCATGTTTCAAATGAATTATACTGTTTCTCGTACTTTTCTTTTGATTTTGTCGGCAGGAGTTCTAAGTTGGCCAAACTTGCGGCTTTTAAAACATCGTCTGTCAATTCTTCCTTCATTCTTAGAAACTTATTTTAAACCTTTTACCGAATTTTCTGATGCTTCCGTGACATTAGAAAATATTTGTACTTGGTTGCTGCAGCAACAAGAAAAATTCTTTGATTTTTTATTGTTTAGCATGATGTTTATGAAATATATGGTGCATGGAAAATTATTAAAATGATAATAAAGAAAATTGATATGGGATATTAACTAAGACCAAATATATCTAAAATTTAATAAAGCACAATAAAAGAATATGTAGAACCCTTTTTTTTTAATATCATATCATCCAGAAGTTATTAATACATTAAAAAATCGACCATAAATACGGCAAATATGCAGAACGAAAATGCAATGTTAAACTTTGCGCACGCAAGTCGAAAAAATAGTTTTTAATATTTTTTTTACTTAACAGTACTATACTTTGTCACAAAGGCTGTTTTGATTAATGGTTAATATTATTCATTATGAAAAACAGGTTACTTTGAAATAACTCGAAAACAAATGCAGATATTAAAACGCGGTTTTCGCCAAGATGTAGGTATTTTTTTCTCTCCTTAACCTAAAATAAAAAAATATATTATCGTATTTAACTTTTTAGAGAAAATCTCAAAAAACCGAGTTTTCCTTAAACAAGGTCCTCTAGTTGGTTTGTAAACTAAAAACTAGCCTACACCAAAAAGAACGGCATTTAAAAAAGCTTTAAATTTTCTTTTAAACGAGCACCCACTTAAAGGGTTTTTCTGATAAAAGATGTAGGAGATAGTGCTACTTGAAAGTTGCATTATTTATCATCTTCTCCCACCTTTATTTTTGAAAATAGGACTAAAAATCCTTAACTAAATTAATGCAGAATTGGTTAGAGTAATTGCTGATATTATCAAAAGTTTACCTAATACTAGCCAATTAGTGGTAGTTTTAGAAACTTGAAAATAATTTCCAGCTATTTCTCTTGATCATTTTTATTAAAAATAATTTTTCCCCAATGTGCGATACATAGTTTCCGAGATACAGCCGGCGTCCTTTTTTATTTGGACACCCGGTACAATATAATGTAGATGTGGTTGATAAAAATTGTATATAAACTTTGACTATTTATTAAAAATATCCGCACATATAAAAATATCTTTTATTTTTTAATGATTTAATCCCAATTATAAAAAAAAATTATTACCAATTTAAGAAACAATCATATATTATATTCTTAAAGACAAAAACATTTAACAAATTTATATCTAAAAAAAATACACAACGTTTTGAGCAAGAAAATTGGGTAAAAAAAATTGGTTTGGTACCTATATTATGGTTTTTAGCCCTTAACTATGATGACATAATTAGTTTTATTTAATGATAATTGGATTAAAATATAAAATATAAATTCACAATCCTAAAATCATAAAGAGACAAAAAAATTAAAAGGGGCAACAATACTTTTGGGTTATTTTCATATATAGAAAAGGCTATTTTATACATCTTTACGTTTAAGATAAGATATTTAATTTAGGTATCCAATTATTTTTATTTATTTATTTTTTTTAAATAAAAGGTAACAATTTCATAATTCGATTACACATTAGAATCAACTGGTCCAAATATTTTCTTACAAATATGTTTCCTTTCTTTAAATAAATAAATTTATTCTCTAAAATTTTATTTTGTTTTAAGCCTCCTATAAAACCTACATTTAGGACTTTTCTGTTTGGAGTTATAAAACTTTTAAAAATCGTACTATAATAATTAAAAAAATAGTAATCCAACATAACGCGATTTTGAAAAGAAGATATCCTATTAGGTAAATAACGAAAAAATATCGGCTTTTTTTATGGATTATTTATGTAAACCAAAATAACAAGTATTTTTTAAAGTAATAAGGTATTTAATAATTTTTTTTTGAGTAATGCTTTATGACTATATTATTTTAAAGTAACCCGATTTTATCACAAATTACTAAGTTGTAATGGTTTAAATACCTATATAAAAATATATGTTTATATACAGGGCTTTCATTTTAAAACTAGTTACCCAAACTAACTTTAAAATTCCTTTAAAAGAAAAAATACCATTAATTTATATTTACAGGGAGGGGGGGCACATTTTACAGGTACCTACCACCCTGCAGTTTCAGACCCTAAGGGGTAAATATTCCTTTTAAAGGTTTTTTTTTTAAATTTTATTTTCTGAATGAGGGCTCTTTTAGAAATATTGTGTAAAAATTTAAGAGAGATCGGAGGAAAGGTAACAAAGATATAGCGGTAAGCGGTGAGCCGATAAAACGCGGTTATGTACGTTTTACGTGTTCAAAACTTTAAAGCGTTTTTTTACAACTCACGTTTTCAAAGTCGGTGCCCCTCATAACTTCAAAATTACTGCACCGATCCTTTTAAAATTTTAAACACTATTTCTGTACATAATTTACGAGGTAGCGCTGGAAAGTTTTTTTAAATTTGGTAATATTTTTTTATTTTTCACATTAAAGTGTTCCAAAAAAGTAAAAATTTGAAATTTCGAAAAACCCTTCCAGCGTTACCTGTACTTAAATAAGATGTTTAAAATGTCCGACATTGTTGGTAAGGTAATGGTAAAGTCGCAGCTCGAATTCCTGCCGCACTTTTTAAAACGTCTTTGGGGTAATCCGCTTACACTTCTCCACTATTCTATGTCTAACTTCGCAAGGTTGAACTTTATACACCACAGGCTTTAGTTGTCCCAATAAAAAAAATTAGGCGGTGTTAGATCGGATGAGCTTGCTGGTCATTCTATAGTGCCCCTTCTTCTGATCCATTTTTTGAAATGTCCTATTAAGCCAATTTTGTACAGGCAGGGCATAATGTGAAGGTGCTCCGTCCTGTTGAAAAAATCGGTTTTCTTTGTATAGCAACAAGTTTCCATCTTAATAGGTTTGGTTTTCTAGTAAGATTTAGTTTTAAGGGGATGTATCACATTTTCTAATAAATCCAAATATAATTCCCCAATTAAAGTTTATTTCACGAATAAGGACCAATCATTTTGTTAACGAGAATTCAACAGTTTCAGTTTCTTCTATAAATGCAATTGTATTTTGAAATTAGGTGGTTTCATTCAACAATTTTTCGCGATCGTCTTTAGTTTCTAATGGAGCAAACATAGCTTCGTACGGGGATCGCTTATGACTTTTCGTCATAAGATTATGTTTTTGAGTACCTGAAGTCTTTAATAACCGAACTAATTGAGGGTCGAATTTAGCTTGCATTTTTATATAAGTACATGGGTGAATATCGTAAGTATAATAATCAAAACATACACAAGTTCATGAGCACAATCAAAATAAATTTAAAAAAAACAACATAATCCTGCTTTTTTTTTGGGTTTGGGAGGCTGTAAAACCAGCAAAACTAGTGCTGACCATTTAGATATGTAGAGAACTAGTATTGCACATTTTAAATTGCTGCTTCTTTTGGAATGCTCAATAACGGTATAAAATTAAAATTTCGGGTTTGGGAAATATTTGTTGCTCAAAACTAGTTTTGCGTATTTTTTTCGGGCATTGTCCGAATTCGACTATTGAGCGTAACATATACATTTACCTATAATACAATAATTTTGTTTATTTTTTGTACTAATTAGGGAGTTGAATTTTTTATTTTTTCGATTTACTTTTATAAGACAAGCAACAAATTAAATGTTTATTAATTATTTATTCAAATAATTAAAAAAATATTTGTTTAGTACTTTATATGTATATTAATTTAGGTTCCAAATAAAACCACCATTTATTTAAATTTGGTTTGCTTACGGCTAAAAACCATATTTGTTAATGCAAACCTTGTTGCTCGTTAATTATGCAATTCAAATATTAGAAATAACAATAGATATTACTTTAATAATATATTTTAGGAAAAATAAAATTTATGAAAATGTTCACATTGTAGCTAGTATTGTACCAATGACAAATGATACATTTCAGAACACCTATTAACTCTATGACTCTAGGCAATTTTAATGTATTTATCTATTTTATGTAAAAAATTATAAATCAATTTGTTTTAATATTTTGGTCAAAAATATTTTTAAGTATAATTTAATTATTATTTTGAGTTTTGAGAATAAAAACTATCCCAAAAGTCATCGAGCTCAAAGAAGATTTATAGTTAGTAAACCAAACAAAACAATTAGTTATATATAAAACATATACATATATATATATATATATATATATATATATATATATATATATATAAAAATATATATATATATATATATATATATATATATATATATATATATATATATATATATATATATATATATATATATATATATTTTATATATATATATATATATATATTAATAGGGCAATTTTAGGAAGATTCTGTAAAGATAGCTCCAGAAATGTATTTTTCCAAAAAAAAGGGTGATTTTTTAGAGACCAGCTTTTTAAAAGTATTTCAAATATTTTTAATTAAATTTTTTATTGAAATTATGTAGTGTTGCTTAAAGTTATTACCAAATTTGTTGACAAAAAATGTACGCCACTGACTTTAATTGAATTTCAATATTTTTTTTAGAATAATTATCTAAAAATATAACTTTTTTGTCTCTTGAATTTTCGTTGCTTGTGGTTTCGTTTACAAAAAAAAAATAAAAACATTTTTATTGCATGTCCATTTATCAGACAAACGCTTTTTTAAAAATTCCAGAAATATTTTCGAACAATTTGACTTAAAATAACTGTTTTATTTACTAACATAGATGTGTTCAAAAAACAATACCGTGGGTGCCATTTGAAGGCCTCTCGCAAATAATTATTTTGTTTCTATTGAATTTGTTTCCCTATCATAAATCGCTATACGAATGTCCTCCAGTCCATTTATGCACTTTCTGATGGCAATGCATAAGAAGATTGGCGGTTGTACATAAATGTAATGTGTAAAATATGTTCTGATGGTATTTCTTCTGTTAGAAAAACTTTCGTAAGTATTCATCAACAATATGAAACATGTGCATTAAAATGAAATAAAGGATCAGAAAAGCCAAAGAGAGGTAAAACGCTCGAGCTGAAAGAGGATGCGCTTAACATAATTGAAGAAAATCCAGGTACTTTAACTCGACAAATTGTTTAAGCATTAAATTTAAGTAATAGGACTGTTTAACACATTCTTAAGGACAACTTATTGTATCCGTACCACATACAACGCGTTCAAGCACTTCTTCCTGCTGATTTTTCTTCACGTATTGCAATTTGTCAATAGCTTTTGAATAAAATGGTCCAAATTCGTCAACTACTAGTGCTGATTCTGTTTACATATAAAGCGAGTTTTTCAAGAAATGCAATAATTGGCATTTATGCTGTAATGCAAATCCACATAAAATATTTGATACATTAACCGTTCCGATTGGAATTGTGGGGGACTGCCTAACTGGACCGGTATTTCTACCGAAGAGGTGTATCGCAACTTTTTGGAATACACGCTCTCTGGATTTCTGGGGAACGTACCATTGGCATAGACCCCACTTATAACCTGCCCAATTTCTGGACCTAAACCTTCTTGACTTTTTTTCTGTAGGGCCACCTGAAGACTTTGGTGTACGCTTCTCCCTTAAAAAATGTGAACGACCTAAGATATCAAATCACTGCTGGGCAAGGCAGTTAAAACGAGCCTGCTGTTTCTAAGTGAGTTCGCTACTCAATGAGGATAAGATTGGATTCTTGCATCCATCCATGGGGATGGTCACTTTCAAAATTTTTTTTAATATTCGTAAAAAAGGCGATATTTATTATCAAATATTTTTTGCCCTGCAGTTTTGGCAAATATATTTGTAAAATATTTAAAAATGTATTTGTGTGATAAATGGACAAACAGTAATGGTTTTTATTTTTCATCTCGTAATCAAAGTAACATATGGTAAAAATTTAAGAAACAAAAAAGTGATATTTTTAGTTGCTTTAACTTAAAATTTAAAATTTAATTTACCTCAGTGTCGTACATTTTTTGTCAATAAATTTTGTTAGGGTGCCTCTTTCTATGACGCCAATGAATTTAATAACTTTTATCTAGTTAAGACTCCTTATTATATCAAACAACGCTTCAAAATTTCAAAGACATCTGTCAAAAGTTATTTGAGTTATTTTTCAATTACGGATATTAAAAAAGTACACCCCGTATCTTGGAAACAATACTTTTCCGACCTATGCTTATAGAGACTTAAAAAGAAAAATTATGAGGAATCACCCCCTTAAATATTGCCGCGCCTTTTTTAAACACCCTGTATCCTTAAAAATAATGTTATAATAAAATTAAGGGCTTTATGTTAATTGTAATGTTCCTGATTGTGTCATAATTTTACTTAGTTATTACTTATAATAATATATGATAACTTCCGGCATTATTTAAAATATTTTATTAGAAAGTTGTGCTCGTATGACCTACTTTTTTTTAATCGTTTGGCAGCTCCTACACTAAAATCCAAATCGCAAGTCAATTTTGTTTTTTTATGCATTAGGTATTACGCAAAGGATATATATTTTTATTACTTACCGTCATAATACTGATCATCTTCCTCTTGAAAATGATGATGCCTCATGGACACATCGTCCCCTTCACCAGGCCTGTGTAGCTGCGGTATAAGATTCAGCCAAAGTGACATTTTATGTCCTCGGTAATGGTCTCGTCTTTCAGGATGGCTGCCTGAAAATATATAGAAAGTTTTTTATTCTTTGTCATAATAAAATAATTTTTCTTGTTTTACGACCAGCTATATATAACCTACAAGGGTTAATGGATAATTTAGAAATTGAAGTAATATTGTTTTCAATTAACTGTTTTATTTTATTATAATAAATATTACCTTTTTGTGGTTAATAAATTCCACGAGATCCACATTTGGTCTAAAAGTAGTGTTTAATTTATTTTAGCAGCAATTCTAGTTGGTTATATTATTTAAAAAAATACGATAATCTTTGGCAAACTGTTGCTGTCAAAATATCACTTGCCCAATGCAAAAAAATGCTCTAGGTGTATTGGAGACAAAAAATCATAAAGTTAGCTTTGGCATTACCAGTACTAAAGTGGTACTATTTTAAATTTATACATTATTTGATAAAAAAATGTTACAAAAAATTAATTTATATTTACTTTTGGTTTATTAAAAAAAATTATAATAAAATTATATCAGCCGCTTATGTTGATTTAAAATATTATATATAAATATTTAAGATTTTTTGTTTATAATATAAATAGACCACTATGATGCCAATAATATTTAATTACATTTAAAAATATAAATAATATGCACCTTCGAAATTAAGCAATTTAAAAAAAATAAATCAAATTTCTGAGAGTTGGCTAATATAAATGTTTTACAGAAACTAGCAAACTTTTTTATATTTACTTGCCATGCTTTTTCTTTCTTTTGGAATTAAAACAACATAACTACTTGTAACACATTCAGTGCTAACTTAATAAAATATTTAATAATTCTTCTTCTTTAAGTGCCATATTAGGTCCCCCTGACGTCGGCAATTACTTGGGCAAGTCTTTCTCGATTCTGCGCCAATCGGAATAGTTCCTCTGCGCTGCGTATGCCGGTGCATTGACGGATGTTCCTCAGCCAGGAAGCCTGCTTTCTTTCTACTCCTCTACGTTCTTCCACTTTTCCCATCATAATCAGCTGTAGAATTCTGTAGCGCTCTCCTCTAAGGATATGTCCAAGATACCAGATTTTCCTGCACTTAACCGTATTCAGTAGCATACGTGTTGCGTCAGCCCTGTTTAGCACCATCTCGTTGGTCTGCATAGCTGTCCAGGGTATTCTCAGCATTCGCTAGTGCAACCACATCTCGAATGCTTCTAACCGATTAACGGTAGCGGCTTTAATTGTCCAGATCTTTGCCCCTACAGCAACACTGACCATATGTAGAATTTTGCCATTGTCCATTCTCTGCCGTAATTTTAGATTTAGATTATCATTGCAGAATAGTGGTTTCATTTTTTGGAATGTTATTCGGGCGGTCTCTATTCTTCATCTTATTTCTTTATCTGGATTTAGACGCTCGGTGATATAAGATCCAAAGTATTTAAACTAGGTTACTCTGTCTATATTTTTCATATCAATTTGTAGTGCAGCATCAAGATGTAGTTGTCGACTAAAGACCATAAATTTTGTCTTGTTGATATTAAGACACATTTTTTGTCCTTCTGCATTTACACAGTTTAATAGATGTTGCAGGTCTTCCAGTTTATCACTCAGGATAACAGTGTCGTCGGCATATTGTATCGTATTTATACAATGATAAAATAGCAAAAAAAATACCATCGATGACCAACAAACAAAGAAACCAGCTTTATATCATTAGATAATAAATTATTTTAAAAAATTAAAATATTACAAATTTACACTCGGTGTTTTGTTACCACTAAAGAACCAAATTAAACTTTTTGAGTGTGTTGACCAGAGAAAAAAATTATAAATTTATACAACCTCATTAGAGTGGCCGAGCACCTGACATCAAAGCAAAATCCAAATTTGGTCTGAAAGTAGTATTTTATAAAAAAAAAAATAAAAACAAATTATCTTAAAAATTATCATATCGGACATAAAGTGCGGCAGTATTTGTTCTTTAAAATAGAATATAATTTTATATTTAAATATTTAAAAAGACAAACATTTGCCGTTGGTGTATTAAAAACATAAACAATTGAACTGGTTAGCAAAGTTAACCAAAAAAACTACGATAATCTTTAGCGTATGTAAGGCTCCTGTGTGCTATTATAAAATAAAGAAATTATTTAAAATAATGTTGTGCAGGTATTTTTTGTTACAATATATTAAATTTATGTGTTAAAATAATTAAAGCTTAATGCCCTATAGTGTTCCAAAATAATGTTATTTAAACCGTTTTAGTTTATTTTCATTTCAAAATAACAAATATTACATTAAAAATAAGGGCACATATTGCATTAAGAACGTTCAGAATTTCGATTTACACTTTTCCACACATTTACACTCTTATAATTTAACAGAGCTATATTCATACCGCATGAAAATCACAGCAGCAAGTTTTAAATAATAATATAGGTAGGTAGGTAGGTATGTTTAAAGTGAGTGGGTATAACACCCTTTCACCGCGACCGATCGGTCTATTGGGGCTCACACCCTTTTATATTTCTCTTACCAGGTCCAGACTTCTAATAAATCTGATAATCCTGTTGGGAGAGAGATCTTTCACCTCCTCCGGCAACAAGGTGTCATTGCCGAGGATTGCGAATCGTGCCATTGCTGGGTACGAACACAGTATGTGTTCTGCCGATTCATCCCCCTCCATGCACATGCGTCATTCGGCGTCTTCCGCTAGGCCGATCTAGTGCATGTGGTATTTCAATCTGCAGTGTCCCGTGTACAGTCCCACTAGAGTTTTAAGGTGTAACCTTGATTGCTCCAGTAGTTTGACAGTACATTGTTGGTTCGGTGGGCTTATAAAGGCCTTTGAGTGTCTGAGACCCGGAAGTCCATGCCAGTACCGAATATTTTCTCTTTGTGTCCAATCTGATATGAACTGCTTGGCTATTCCAGAAGATATAGCGATGACCGGTTCCGGCCCTGTGAATTTTGTCTTCGCCCCCCTTTTGGCAAGGAGGTCTGCGGATTCATTACCCTCTAGGCCGGTGTGTCCATGTATTCACAGTGATGTAACCTTATTGTTTTGACCCAGTTTGATCAAAAAAATAATAATATAACTTCGAGCTTCAAATATATATCCCTGATAATTTCTCCTGTCAAAGGTTAAACGTCCATAAACACTTTTGTGTTAATAATATCTAAATTCAAAAACTAAACTTTTCCATACATATTTTTGTATTTACAAAGGCTCTAAGGTCTGATGGCCTTAATCTACTTTGTGAGTTTTCGCCTTAGGCAAGGGTCGTGTATAAATGTGAAAGAGATTAAGTGTTAGCTTACCCTAAAGGAGTTTATTTATTAAATATATAAAGGCTTTTTCTACAAACATAAAAATATTTTGTTAAAACTATTTAAAAGAGAACTTTATTTTGTTGGTATAAAACAAATTTACACTCTAACAATGATATTTTTTAAAACGGTTTGTTTTGCATTTGTTTACTTGTTTATTCAGGAATTTTTCATGTTTTTTTTGCACATAATGGATAAATAGTATTATGTTTTTATTATATATTTTAAATAAAATTACCATAATAAAAATCAATACTAGGTTTTATGGTATCAGGGCTTAATACAGAAAAATTATTATGCTTTTCATAAACTATAAATGACTTTTGTAAAATAGTAAAGTTTTACTTATCGGACACCACGCTGATTTTGATGATTTTCTGGGGACGGGGGTTCTTTGGGAGGCTGGTCATAAATCTAAAATCAGTATTTTTTTGCAACTTCTGGTTATTAAGTTATAACGCCTCCAAGTGGATTAACCTTAAAATGGACACCCTTTCCCAAAATTCCTCCTTCTTGAAACTGAATATGGTATTCAATATTCAAAAGGAAAAATATACTAATTGGACAAATACATATTAAACAAATATCACCAATTTTTAAAATATTTTATTGCTTATTAAAAAAACACCTTAAATAAATCTAGTTTATTATGTTTAATATTCTACTTAAGCATAAATTGGGCAACCAGTTTTATAACATATAACGAACATATACCAACAACAAGGAAAATTGGAATTATTTGAGATATTTTTTTACTAAAAATAAGCAGTAAAAATTGTAAATTTTAGTATATTTATTTATTATGTAAGTGCCCCATTATGCAGTTTTAAAAAGAAAGAATTTTGAGTTATTTCATTTGGAGGCTTTACAACTTAACAACCAGAGGTCGCCCAAAAAACCTAATTTTGGATTTGTGATTAGCGCCCCAAAAAGCCCAAGTATGTAAAAAAATCATCAAATCGGTTTTCGATAAGTAAGATTTTACCCAAAAATGTATTTAAAGATGATAAAATATTTTGGAGAGTTAAAATACGAATAAATCTTAAGGACCTATATTTCGTTTTGCAAATTACTTTTAAAAATTAGTTTAAACAATTTAAATTTGTCAAAAACCAGTCATCAATTGATTTAAGAATTTCTTCTTTTAGTTAAATATCATATTTCGTGCCCTTTTAAACCCAATATAGCCTATATCTATTTTTGATATAGATTTACTCTTGTATTGTAGAGAAGTTATGCACTAAAAATTATGGAGTTTTGGACATTGACTCATTTTTAATTAAAATTTTGCGTTGTTAACATCAATATTAAAACAACCTATTAGTTTTGCAATAAAACAAAAGCGCTTTACTATATTAATTTGTACCATAATCCCAAATTTGCAATTCTTACTTTTACTGACTTGAAAATAACAAACGCATGAACTGTCTAGTTTTGAATTACGCAGTTTAAAAACAAAGTAAATGTTTGTTGCATTTATCATTTTATGTAATTTTTTTAATGAAAACCAAACAAAATCCATTACAAATTTATTATTAAACTTGCTTCCAATTTATCGTAAAAAAAAGGAAGTGGTCTGTACCTTACATGCGATATATATTTTTTAAATAATTTTTTTTTGAAACACAAATTCGGGATCAAAATTGAATCACATCACAAAAGCTCAACTTTAAAAAACAGGTCTGAAATATCAACAATTTATAAAAAAAAGTACTAGAAAAATTCAGAAAATTTGTTTTTCAATTTACAAATAAATATAACTTAAAAAACACCATAAAAAATAAAAATCCACCCTCAGAATTACTATGGAACGTGACATTTTATCCTAATCTCAAAATTAACGTTAGAATTAATCAGTTTTCAAAAATCAACCTAATTACGCCAAATCTGGTGTATGATATTTTGGAAAAATTCAAAATGGGGATCCAATATGGCAGACGGATTTTCAAAAATTACTTCATTTGATTTTTGAAAATATCGGACTTAATTTTAATCCCGGATTTGTGTTCAGGCAAAAAAAATACTTAGGAATGATTACTTCACAGGTGAAGTACAGACCACTTTTTTGTGTGGCTGTGTAACCATTGAACACTGGTTAATATTCTGATTGTGAAATTATATTTAACCAGTTTTTTCTGTTACTTGGATTGTCCGGTCAAATTACATCAAAAAATAAGATTGAAGGTACAAATAACCATTAAGCTGAAAGTTAGTAAAACTGTTTAAAACATAATTAAAAATAATATTTCAAAATTTTCCATCGTTCCGGTACGTGGAAAAAAATTGATTCGAGGTCAAAGGTAAAAGAAAATGTTTTTTTTTGCGATTTTCTTTAAAACGGTAAGTTTTGGTAAGTAAATTTCCTTAAACAAAAATTGTAGATCATAAAATTATCTGTAAAAAAGGTAATTATAATTTTTGTTCCTAAAAGCTATTGTTCCTGAGATATAACGATTCAAAAAGTTGTAGGGGTCATTGTATGCACAGTATGCACACGTTTTCACGCCACTTCTGAGGTAGTGTAGGTCACAGTGTAGTGTCACAGGTCTGTTGTGATTCTGTTTAATTGGAAACTATTGCATAATAACAGATATTCGCAAGGGTTGAAATTAATAAAAGCGATGGTAATTAAAAAACAATAGAAAAAATTATTCGTCCGAGGCAAAATCTTCAATTACTTCTTCTTGTTGTTCTTCTTTATAATCTTCTTCTTTTTCTTTTTCTTCTTTTTCTTCTTGATCTCCTTGGGTCATTCATCCTGGGTGTTAGTGAATTGCGTCAATAGCGATTTATCGCATGTCTGTTCGTCAGTATCAAGCGAATACTCTGCAGTTGGTGATTCAACATTAGAACACTACCGGCCTTGACAATTCGTGCATGCGAGAGAACAAAACAGTCCAACTTTTTTGCAACTACATTTAGCACTGCATACGTTTTTACAGTTGCAAAAAATTGTGTTTAGCAGTTTTCCGGCGCAGGTGGGAATAAAGTCTGAATTGGGGCTAATGTATTATAGATCCCAATCTTTTGTGTCTAGCTGATAACCAAGCCACACTTAAACTTGGTTATATACCCAAAAAAATGTTGAAGAGTAGCAACTGAAGTTGGAGGAAGACAAGCTAATTGCACATGTTTTTATTTCGAGTGCTTTTAACAAAACGTGCATATCGATACTTATCTAAGCATGTAGTTTTTTTAGGGGCTCCGTACATACAAAGAAGAAAGCAAATTCCGTTGGTGATAACTTCTTGTGGAGTTGAATTACTTTTTTAAAACTTTAGCACATTTAACTAAATTTTGTTTTTCAAACATTTTAAAGACTATTGTTTTACACTTGGTTACACTATCGTATGAATACAGGGACTGGGTTTCACTTTACCTGATATTTTCATAGATATACTTATGTATATGTTATATTTTAAATGTAAATAACAATCACTGATAGAACAATATTTTTACTTAAATTACAGCTACAGAGATGTATATATGTGACGTACTTATGCATACAATGACGCTTACAACTTTTTTAATCGTTATATCTCAGGAACGGTGGCTTCAAAAAAAAAAAAAATATATATATATATATATATATATATATATATATATATATATATATATATATATATATATATATATATATATATATATATATATATATATATATATATATATATAAATACCTTTTTTAAAGATATTTTCATGATATACAATTTTTATCTTAGGTAATTTTACGATAAAACTTACCGTTTTGAGGAAAACCGAAAAAAAAAATTTCTTACCTTTGACCTCAAGTCAATTTATTTTTTTCCACGTACCGGAACGATGGGGAATTTTAAAATGTTAGGTTTAATTATGTTTTGAACAATAATACTTACTTTTAGCTTAATGTAAACCTATGTAGCTTTAAATGTCTAGATTGACCGGAGTACGAATAATCCATTTGTAACCTAAATTATTTAAATTCATATTTTAGTAAACACTGAAATTCTAATTTTATATGCTAAATTTTAATTTAACACGTCAATAATATAGACAAAGCGCCTAAAGCGCGCTCAAGACGAAGAATTTGGTATTCAATAGAAAGTCCTTGTAGCAAATTTTCAACCCCTATCCTTACCCCCCTGGGCAAAATTATTCGGGTTTCTGACTTTTCTCTTTAGGCAAGGGTAGTGTATAAATGCGCGTGATATTAAATCGCTAGCTCATTCTGAAGGGTTAGAATTGCAAAATGTATGAAGGCGTTTCTTAGAGAAACGAAAAGTTTTTTGCTTAACCTTTGGGAGCTTATAAAGTTTATATTATATATAAATATACAAAGCATAATTATTTTAGGATTTAAATTAAAACGTTTAAATTAAGAAAATATTTACAGTTAATTTTTTATGTCTCAGTAGCTTTGTTAGGTAATAAGTACAAAATTAAATTTTATTTTTTTTTTATTTTAGCATTTACTAAGTCTTTTTAAAGTAATTTAAAACACACTTACAACTTCTACCAGTCCCAAGGCGTGCACATTTAGGGTGAAAAACGATGTACAATATTACCATGGATTTTTAAAACAATGAAATACAGAGTGTCTCCTAAGTAGTCTAAAAATTTGTATGTGTTTATAAAAAAAAGTTTATCTTAACATTTGTCAAAAAATATCTCCTATCTAAAATACAGGGTGTTGAATATTATTATCTTTTTCAGTTTTTAGTAATTATCGGGTAATCAAAATACTTTTTTTTCCCAAACATTAGGTACTTAAAGTTTTTTTAAAGGGTTATGGTTTAGTGTAAATAAACATTTAATCCTTTTGCGGGGGGCGTGCACTTGCACTTTCTTTTCCCAACTGACATAAGATGTCTATTAGTATTTTTCGTGTTGCAGCTTAATTGACGAAATTAGCCATAAATCGCCCTACCTTAGTAGTAATAAAGTACACCATGAGTTTTTTCTTAATTTGTTTTTTAATTACTTTATTTCTTTTTAAATTTTTAAATTTAAAAAAAATACCTTAAAAATGTTATTTTACAGTTTAGTTGTTCCAACCGATTTTAAGAAAAAAACAAAACGCTCTGATGATACTTTCCGAAAGAACAGGGTTTAAGGGAGATAGGTGGGTGGTTTAAATTTGGCAAAGTTGCGCATTGGGAAGCTCAATAATATACTGTTAAAAAATAAAATTAATATTTTGTACTTTCAAGAAACATGAAAAAAAAAACTGAATTTTTTTATTTTCGTTTTTATTTTTTTACAAGTTCATTTCAAAAGTTGTAAGAATTTTAAAAATACATTATTATTGGAACTCTTTACGCTGTATGTATCAGTAAAGTCAAAATTTTCTTACAACGTTTCGTTTTTGTTAAACCATCATCAATTTTATGTTTTAAATACGGTTCTAGATTTTTTGTTAGTTTTTTTAACCCCATATTATACCAATTTCAAAAATTTATAACACTAACGACCGAGTGATGATCGCGTTGTTAAATTTAGCAATGGACTTAGCAATTGTTAAAAATTAACAACGGTTTAGAATGTTTAACAAAATGTCAGATTTTGACAGGTCGCCTACTAAAATCATTGAATAACACTGTCAATGACGTTTTGTTAAACATTCTAAACCGTTGTTAACTTTTAACAATTGCCAAGTCCATTCCTAAATTTAACAACGCGATCATTACTCGGCAGTTAATCTCGCTTATTGTCTCTTATGAAAAATATGTTTATTTCACAGATAAATATCAAATGTTATACATAATTGCAACTGCTTAAAAAAATGCAATTAACAATCCAGGGTCGCATTTAAAAAAAATAAAGTAGATAATGGTTTAGCGAAAACGAAACTTCATAAAAATTTTGTTACTATCGCTATTTAGTTAATAAAACATCTTAAAAAAAGCAAATTAATTAGATGTAAAATATTTTATTTTTGCTATAAAACCTCTTAAATGGTAAAATTATAACTTTTTAATAGTTAAACTTTCGTACTATTAAGTTATGATTAAAATGAAAACTGTAAATCGAAAAATGGCCTAAAAAATACACAAAACAGCCAGGAACAATTCATATTTAGTACGCAATTTATGCAAAAAGAAATTGGCAAAAAAATATGGCGGAAAATTATCAGCATACGTGTAGGTCCTTCTATCTGTTGTTCTAATGGCCAACCTTGGTATTATATAAGAAATAGAATCTTTGGAACAATCGTATTTGGTATGCTAAATTAAAGTTTTTAAAAGGTTATTTATCATATCGATTAGATGTCATATTCGGTATAATTGTTCCCAGCGGGCTATTTTTTGCACTATCCAGGTCTATTTTCTAGTCAATAAACCGCAGTCATCCCGTAAAACCTATCAATAAATGATTAGCGTATAGTCAATATTCACTATTTAAAGGGGCAGACTGGGTACAATTGGCCCCTTTTTTCTTTGAGGGACTGACGGTCTAAATGCTTTGTTATTTTTATTACAGATGGATACAAGATGTACTTATGTATAGGTTTTTAACACAAAAAAGCGAATATCTAATAAATTATTAGCAGTAAAATTTAAGAGTTACTTATATTTTAAGAATATAAAGTATATATAGAATTAATTTATTTCATATATTTTTTGTTATTTTGTTATGCATTCCACAACAAAAAAAGTAAGTGGAGCAATTAAAAGAAACTAAAATCGCTTTGGAGAGAAGTTTTATTTAAGAATTTAATCTTTTAAATGTATATTAATTAGCACGGACTTTATTACGCTTGATTTAATTCGGAATAAATTAAAGGTTTTATAGGTCTTTAAAATTTTAAAGAAAGCTAGTAAAATTTATTTAAAAGTTTAACTCATTAATAAAGTATTTTAAAATATAAATATGGGTCTTGTTATGCAGCAATATTCAAACAAAAACTTACAATATTCTGTTATGGTTAATTTTACCGTTTTAAAAATTTCAGTTCGCTCTTAATAAAATATTCTGGTTTTAACAGGGATGCTAATCTCCTTAATTATTCTGAATTACATCAATAAGCGCTTATAGGTTCGCTGTAGTCATTATAAATTTCAAAGAATAAAATCTGAATTTACGATTTTTCTTTAAATTAATTTTTGTTTTTTTTTATTGGTCCATTTAGATCTTTTTTAGAAACAGGGAAAAAATCCGACAAATTATAAAAACCAACTACAAACAATACTTTTTTATTACTATCTGAGCGCCATTTATTGATTATATATATATATATATATATATATATATATATATATATATAATATAATATATATATATATATATATATATATATATATATATATATATATATATATATATATATATATATATATATATATATATATATATATATATATATATATATATATATATATATATATATATATATATATATAATATTTTATATATATAAACTTAAAAATAAACTGGACATGTCAATTTTGACAAGTTGCTACTACAAATCAATGAATAACACTGACAAAGACGTTTTGTAAAACATTCTAAACCGTTGTTAACTTTTAACACTTGCTAAGTCCATTGCTAAATTTAACAACGCGATCATCCCTCGGCCGTAAATGTTTTAAACAATTTAAACTATTAATTATTATTTTTTTCAATTTGAATTAAATGTCGAAAACTAATGTTAACAATACATTAATTTTAACTATAAATTGTCAAGTTTAATTTCTGATAATTTCTGAAGGCCTAATGTTTTAGCTATTTGTAACATTAATAAAGTAGCAGTAAATAATTTAAGGTTTTAGGAAGAAGAAATGACCTGACCAGTGGGAAGGTTTTATAGGCTTAAGACATATGCAAACAAACTGGAAAGTTGGATTTTTTTTTATCTTTGGACAGTTCACGAAAGCTGATCCCTAAGTACTAACGCACCGTGGGTGTCTTAGATGTGGTAAGAGAGAGTTTGTTCACACGGGACTTACATATTTGGAAACTGTGGAAGTTGTTATAAAAAAAACTAAAGCATAGCAGGTTAAAATCTGGAAATATAAATAAATTATAAAGCCAGCGGTAAGTAAGGTTTTCTTTTGTGAAAGTAAAGATACATAGAAGAGCAGTAACATCAAAACTCTTTACTAAGAAAAATTTTATATAAATTTTCTAAAATGAGTAAAATTTTAACAAATTGAAAAGTGAAAGTATACATTTTACTATTGAAAAAAAATTTTAGGAAAAAATTTAAAAATATTAATAAAAGAATAATCTTTTTAATGGGAAAAAAAATTAATGAGTAAAGATATTTCCCATTTATAACCAATATTAAAACACTAACAGATTTTGTATAAATACATAGCATAAACAAATTAAGAGAGGAATTTGTTTCCTTTTTTATGCAAGCAATAATTTTTTCTGCGAATTTAGGTTATTAATTAAATGTTACGTCAAAATATGAATAAAAAACTAAAAAATTGCATTGTTTTTTTTTTTTTTTTTTTTTTTTTTTTGTTATAAAAAAAACTAAAGAATAGCTTAGGAAATTAAAATACCAAATAGGAAATATAAATAAATTATTAAAGCCAGCGTTGCCACTTAAGTAAGTTCTTTTGTGAAAGCTATAAGAATGACATATGAAGAGCAGATATACATCAAAAACTCTTAACATAAGAAATAATTTTTAATATAAATTTTCTAAAATGTAGTAATATAATTTTAACTAAATTGTGAAAGTGTAAAGTATACAGGTTTTTACTATTGAAACTCATAAAAGTTTTAGGATAAAAATTTAAAAAATATTTAACGGTTGACAAAAGAATCAATCTTTAAGGCGATAAATACACTGGGTAAAAAAATTAATCAGAGTAAAGATATTTTACCCATTTAGTAACCAATATTACAAACACTAACAGATATTTTAGTAATGAAATACATAGTTCCTAAGGTTAAAATACAAATTAAGAGAGGTAAATTTGTTTTCCTCTTTTTATGCAAGCAATACTTTTCCTTCTCGCGTAATTTGAGCGATATATTAATTTATTAATGTTTATTATCGTCTAGAAATATGGAAATAAAAAACGTAAAAAAGGCTTAAGCATTGTCTGAAAATATTCAGAGTTTATTAGGCAAAACTTTCACACTATATAGACTGTAAACATTCTTCATTTAAATATAGAGAAGGTAAATTTAATAGGCTTTTAACTATAGGGAAATAAAAGGGGTGATAAGGAACAAATTCGTAAGAGAAATTTTATGATGGATTGTAATTTTATAGCGTGGTATTTAATGTAGGCTTCAGTTTTTGAGAGCAAGGAAAATTTATCATCATTTTAAAATTTCCAAAGTATCCTGAAATCTTTGATTTTTAAGAAAAATAGGTAAAAAACTTTTTTGTAGCGAATACACTTTCCTATCAAAATAGGAACTTTTAAAGTTTTTTTTATTGCATAAAAAAATCGAAAAAATTAAAAAGTAACATTTTTTTATATTTTTGTCAGCACTTTTTTGCTGGCGCAAGAAGGGTGCATTAATTGCTTTACAAAATAAAAAATCTTACTTTTAACTTTTAAAATGGGCGTTGCTAAAAGTTTTTTAGTTTGACAAAGTTATGTTTTTTTAAATTTTCCAACTTTTCATTAAAACATATTTGCCATTTTTTTTTATATCAGATTATTTTAATTTTTTATCAACAAATAGTATTTTTATTAAAAAACCTGTAACGTAATTTTAATGATAAGGCACTTTAATAATTATTATTTTTAAAATCAGCAATGGACCTAACTTAAATCCCCTTGAATTTAGCGAAAATGCTCAAACGATCTCAAAATATTTGAGGGGAACATAAATGAAGTCGTTAGCTTTGTTTACACGGGGTAGACAAAATTTTTAGTTTGTTTTTTCTGTTGTCTACTTAAATTTAAACCGTCTCAAGTACGAAATACAATTTTTTTGGGTGTAAACACTTTGGTCCTTTTTGGTGGACCAAAGTGACAGTTTTGCTCTCAAACAGTTCCCCTTTTGCCAAAAAAACGCCTTATTCCACTCAACCAAAAAATATTTTTATTGTTTTTACGTTTTTGAAAGTTCTGTAGGTATTATTTGCAACATTTTTCCTTAATAATTTAGCAAAATTTATTAAGAAACAGGGTTAGGTTCTGATTATATGGTAAACTCTCATCATGGTAGTAGAGTTAAACTTAAATTAAACTGATCCACAAATTAAGTTGGTGTAAACACTTGTGTACCAAGGAAAATTTTGGTCCACGAACCTAATTGGTCCTGGCTCTTAATGTCCAATATAGTCCAAGATAAACTTGCGGATTCGCAAGGTTGCCTATCAAAATATGGCAGCAAGTAATTTTTATTAATTTTTTTTTTTTTTAGTTTAAGTTGTCATTTCTCACTTGGCCAGAACTTAATGTCAGCCAGATGTATAGCTTCGTTCAAATTCTACGTTCATAATGTATCTTAATAAATAATTCGATGGAATACACTTTGTAAAAGTACCTGCAAAAAGTAGTTGCCAACTCATCATAAAGATACGTAAGGACGAGACAAAGTTAATAAAACCACAGCGACCATTAGACAAGGGCGCACCATGCCAGCTGTCCGTCGTTTTAAAGCTATTGCGCGCTAAATTGGGTCCGAAACTAGCTACCATTATTTTTATTGCAATCACATGTCGTTGGGAATCCTAATGCACTGCATTACTTTATTTACAACTATTAGTAAAACAAATAAAACTTTTTTTTTTAATTTAAATAAAACGACAAAATAAAATAAAAATATAACGTTTTCCAGGAGAAAAGTAACATTAAAAAACGGTTTTTATAGTTAAATTTAATTAATAAAAAAGCATTTTTTTAAATGAAATATTTGTTTTATTACTAAATTTTAAAAGTATTTTAAGTCAATTTCAGTACCTATGCTTTAAATTCAGCAACCAATCTGGCAACGCTTTCACATTTGTTTTAAAAGGAAAGACAGCTGGCATACTGCGTACGTGTCTGATTGATGCTGTGGTTCGCTAACTTTGTCTGGTTTTAACAGTTGGCAACTACAAGTAGTTGACACATAGCCAACTGTATTTCACCGTGTATATACAAAAATTAGGTTTAATTTGGTATCTATGTTATTAAGATACCCTATAAACGTAGAAAAAAAAATGAAGGTATACTTACACCTGGCTGACCTTCGGTTATGAACATATCCAAAGCTTTAGATCAGGTCTGGCATGATGGGAGTTCATGGGCCTCCATTCAAAGAAGAGCCGTTTGTCTTATTAATGAACTCACGCTCACAAAAAGGCTTTCTTAAGACTATGGAAACTGCTGGGCAGGAAAAACTTTTGCGGGCGCAAAAGTTTTTCCTTCTCCTCCCAATCTCCAAATATTTAAGACCCGTGTAAACAAACTCCCTCTCACCACACTTACGACACCCACGTTCCGTTAGTACTTAGGCATCAGCCTACGTGGACTATACCAAGATAAAAGAAAAAAAAAGAGAAATGGCAACAGTTTTTTCTGAGACCAAAGTAGAGATAGATGGACACTTAAACGCCATCCCGATTCGGATCAGACGTTTATCTTAAAATCTCTGACGCCAATTAATATATAGGAATCTTGTGTGATGCATTATTTAGGACGTGGCCAATACTATCTGTCAAATGTCAAATGTCAGCTGTCAAATATCAAACGTCATACTTACAAGCTTATGCAGATGACTGTTGAGGGGGGCGCTGCCCGATAAAAAAATAATAAAACACATTGTATATATTAAATTAATTTATTTAAACCACATTGTACATTAACTTTTAGCAATTTTATACACACGTTTAGATAGTAATACACTACAAGCTACAGCAATAAAAATAATTAAACTGTTATAATGATCATCTGGTTGGGCAACAACTGCTGGAACCTCTGCTGCAGTGGTTACGTTGGCGCATGGCTCGATGGGAACTTGACTTATTAATGTTTTCCATTCCGTTTCTCCAAAAGTACGGTCCCTATAGTGGAATTTGACCTTGTATCGGAGAAATGATTGAGCTGGCACAAGTGTCTTAAAAACGCCAACATGGTGCCTATCCTTTGTCTCATATTGAAGTAAAAGCCAATTACCAACTTATACAGGGTGAATCAAAAATAGGCCAAATTTAATTTGCTACTAACATTACATAAAATTACAATACAACATTTTACTAACTATACTTAACCTTAAATTACAATTATCTCTATGTAAGGAAAAATATATTTTTTAAATCTTTCTTACAGATCCTATTAATGGTGAATATCTAACAAGTTTGTCATGAATAATTAAACAGTAGGCACTGGTGTTAGCAGGAAAGTTTTATTTTGTTTTAATTTCTAGTCTTACATCAATAATACCAGAATGTAATATTTTTTTCTGTCTTAAACAATTAATTACAATAAGGGGCGCATACTTTTTAAAGTTTTTGGGAGTAAAAAGTGGTTCGTTTTCTTTCTCGTAGTAGCTCTCTTGAAATTCGGAATACATTTCATAAAGAGTAGCTATTAGTCCTCTTGAAATCTCCAAATTTAAATTATCATACGGATAAAATTCTGAATTTAAATAAAGCTTTACATTTGATACATTACAATGATCAAATAAGCTACTGTGTTGGATTTATCCTTTCGGGCTGTTTGAAAACCTAAAATTATCCATCAGGGTCTTTCCACCTGCACCGAAGTCTTTATATTCCAGGTAAGTTGTTTTCCAATTGGTACTGAAGGATGTTCTGTGAGTTTCCAGCTTCTAAAACCGATATCCAATTCGGTTCCATTTTCAATAAGCTTTAAAAGCTCTATCCGTTTGACAACAGATACTGTAATATGTGGTAGCCTCTAAACAATCTTATCAATAGAAACTCCTACATTTTCTGCATCAGCCGTGTTAATAATACCATTTATATCAGAAGGGCTTCTTACTAACACCAATTCGTGTTTTACATTTATGAGTATTTTTTAAAAGTCTTCAGCAAATCCTAGTAGGGTTCTTAGCGGCACACAAACATTAAAACTTCCAGTGGTCGGGTCAACGATATCGCAAGTAAAATCATCATCAATACTCCAAGCAGCATTTTTATATTTATTTAATTCGTTAGCATTGTAAGAAATATATCCTTTCATGGTTGCTGCTATTCCAGGATATCGAGTCAATAACCTTTCCACCAACTTCAAGACGAATTTCTTCAAAAAGTTGACCAAAAAAATTGTTTACAAGTTTCGCCGTGTTTGAAACTGCCGCATCAGCTCCTTTTAAGGGTCTTCCTTCTAGATAAATATGGCTCGCCCAAGGTAAGGTGTATATATCGGTTTGTTGTACCGGTATGCGAATTTCGTCATTATTTTTAAAAGAGTTGGTGTACGGCAAATGGCTATGTCCCTCAATTTTTGTAATAGAGTTATCAAAGTTTAGGGGGCTCGTCACGTTTAAAATACTCATTTTGAGAATTCTTCACAATTAGGCCTAGAGATTCAAGAAACTCTTTATTTTCTGCTGTTAGACTCTTTTTAGTTTTTAACAATTGTTCAAAATTAGCAATTTTCTGGGTGTTATATTTATTAACGATACTACGTCTGCTCTGTACAGCAGTTTGTAATATACTGATACACACGACGCAATAGATTACCTATATAGCTTTTCTTAAATGCATTCTTACAGTAATAACTTCTCCTCTAAAGTCAACCAATTCCCCATCTTGATCGACCAGTTTCAATACAATGTTGTCTATAACTCTAGTAGATACCGGCATATAAATCACATTTCGAGGAATTTTTATTATTTTAAAACCAGCCGGTACTGATGGTAAAAATTTATGTATTGTATGAACAAGCTTATTATTGTGATAAGCCCTGTAACAACATTACACTCGATTTTAATCACATTAATTTTTAAAATATTTAAAGGGGTTTAAGATACATGTTTAATATTGGGTTGTAGCAAAATATTATGAAATCCTAACAACTTTCCAATAGAATTTTCTTCAGTAAAGCCAACTGTATGAGAACATTCAAGCTCACACTTAAGTGTATTAACATTACCCTTTAGGCTTGGGGCACAATTAAATTTCTTGTTGCTTTCATTTTTGTCACGAATTGCTTGCTGTAGATAATCATTTATTGCAGTTATTTCATACGATTCAGTGGGGATTTCCAAAGTAATATCACCAACATAAAATTTATTATTGGTTTTATCAATATTGGGAATAGCATTAAAAGTCTCTAAACTAATTAGACCAAGTTCATACTGACTAGTTTCATCCCTTAGATCAAGAGGGGGAGTATAATTAGCTTTTAAAATTAAACTGTTACCACTTAAACTAAAGGTATGCATGATGGCTCAATTAAGACTGAAGATATATTCTGTATTTTTATGTATTTATAAGGCTTCAAATATAGGGTGATCTAGCCCTTGTAGCGCCCTAAATATAAACCGTTTCTAGTTTTCCCAAGAGCTATAGATTCCATTGTTTCATTATGTCGCTAAGACTCCAACTTGGCTGCATCATTCCTAGCATTGTTCACTGCATTTATTATCCCCGCAGTTTCTCCGCTAAGAGCGCCAATTGCGCTTAAACCGCCAAAAAGTGGTACTAAAAATGGTAGAAAACCTCCGATTTTGGGGAGAGGCACAATGCCTGTAGGATGAACTTTTTCCACACCGGTAAATACTTTTAAAGCTACTTCAGCAGCGGATATGAGGTCCTCTGGTTTTTCAGCATACAGTGCATCCCTCGCTTTGTGAAAAGCAGTTATGAAAGGAATACCTTTGCCTCTTTGAGCAGTGATTTTTTTGTTTGATTTCTTTTTAAACTTCTGCATGACTGCACAGTACAAAACCTTGAGTAATACTAAGTGTCAGATAAAAATGTAAAGTAATAAGTACGTGCTACTTTATACTTTACAGTCATTGAGCTCCAACTAGTCATTACGATAACACGTACCCAGAGCTTAAGAGGTTACTTAGAGAAACAGGGGATCCTTGTTATTTGGAAAGAAAGTGCCATATTTGGAAATACAGTGCTGTTATTTGGAAATACAGTGCCGTTATTTGAAAAACAGTGCTGTTATTTGGAAATACAGTGTCGTTATTTTAAAAACAGTGCTGTTATTTGGAAATACAAAGCTGTTATTTGAAAATACAGTGCTGTTATTTGGAAATACAGCGCCGTTATTTAAAAACAGTGCTGTTATTTGGAAAAACAGTTCTGTTTTTTGGAAATACAGTGCCGGTATTTAAAAATACAGTTCTATAATTTGGAAATACAGTGCTGTTATTTTAAAAACAGTGCTGTTATTTGGAAATACAGTGCCGTTATTTAAAAACAGTGCTGTTATTTGGAAATACAGTGCTGTTATTTGAAAATACAGTGCTGTTATTTGGAAATACAATGCTGGTATTTGGAAAACGGTGCCGTTATTTGAAATAAAGAAGGGCGAGGCAGTTGCTAAAAGCAATAGGGATATTTTATTAAAACCTATACTTTGATAATTTAAAACATGAGTTTCAAAAAGATTGATAGAGACATTCAGCGTCGACTAATGGAGGCAACCGAAAGTATTCGAAAAAAATATTTAGATTTAAAGAGGGAATTGGGTGAACAAGCCGAGGTGTAATTTGAAGGATATCAGAACTCCAGTGATCAGCGACCAGAAAAGAAGCGGAGTTTGCAAGCAGATCCAAACATCCTTCAACTCCTTGATGAACATTCGCGCAATGTAAAAAGACTATATAATTCTTTTAAAGCTGGCCGTTATGAAAATGCTGTTACATTGGAGAATAGGTATAGACCTTTGGCAAAACTAATATCCGAGTCGATGCAGTATGGTAAACAATCTACACCATTTACACCCAAGTCTGTAAAAGACGGCAAAGTGAAAACTTTTCTCCGACAGTAATAAAAAAACCACGATTCCCACTTAATTTTACTGGTCCTGTTCAAAAACATGACGAGCTAGCTGCTCAAGAAGAGGAAGAATATAACAATAATCCAATTGATGCCGAGACACGAGAAGTTCACCAATGGCTCAGAATATGAACGATGGCGAGGGAGCTGATTTAAACAGAACTATGTATGAACATAACCCTGAAGAAAGTTACTTTGACGACGAGTTTAGAGCCGATCCTCAATTTAATCCTGTTCAAATGGATAGTATTGCTGAAGAATCCTTTAGGGAATATCTAGATCAGTATGATCCGCTACCGAGAGAATAGGTGAAAAGATTTATAACTGACACGGAAAACGAGTACGATCGCACATATTTAAAACATGATTTAACCACCGATCATCTAACTTTTGGTGATTCTCGGCTTGAATTTAACGGACCGGATATTTATATTAAAGGAGAAAAAATTTTCTGGAACTCCTGGACTTTTGAACTTTTTTTTAAGACCAATCCTTAAAAAAAAAATTGACCGCACTAGATGAGCCAGCTTCACAAAAAAAATTTTTTTGCTAACAAATGCAAAAAAGAGAAATTTCAATAAAAAGGAAAAACCTGCTGGAAATAGAGGTATTAAATATATGCTTACAATTAAACCATTTTGAACGTATAAAAAAAATCAAGAAAGCAGAGAGAACGTGACAAGCAATTACGAATTACACTTTTTAAAAAGCCTCAGGGTTATCACCAATCGATAGTCTTGGGGTTTTTTACCCGATTTTCAAAAAATTTTTCCCAAAAATAAAATTGACTACGTTTACTGGAATGATCCAAATGAGCTTGTGGATAGATTAGAATTGTTAATGGCAAGTAAGGTAGCTGGTAAAACCCCCTCATAAAAACGAGATTATAATATTTTTGGGAAGGAAATTAAGAGAAGCTGGTATCATTAAAAACTGATGAGACATAGTAACACCGTATCATTTCTATTTGACTTTCAACAAATTCGGACGTAATTTAACACATCCCTATCATCTAGCAAAAAAAAGAAAAATGTTTTGAAAAATATTTCTGGAAAAAAACTTTGTATGGTCACATGAATATAATGTTGACTTGCGAAAAGGGTTCATCAAGGTATCTTTTTATAAATGGTTTAAAAAATTTTACTATTATATATTTCCCATTAAAATTAAAATAATTGAATATTTAACCCTTTACTCACCTGTAAAAAATTTTATTAACAAAAAAAAATATAAAAATACCCAAAAAGGTTTTTCTGCAGCAAAAATTAAAAATTTTATGATAAAATTACGTTTCTAGGGGGTAAACTAAAAACAAAACTAAAATATTTTTTTGAGTTTGTAATTAAATTCCCATTTTATAGGTTTTATATAGATACATAGCTGTAATTTTATTTAAAGTTGGGAACAAAAATTTAAAATTTTGGGCCCATTTTTGATTCAACCCCGTATACGATGGTAATTGGCTTTCACTTCAATATGAAACAAAGGATAGGCACCATTTTGGCGTTTTTAAGACACTTGTGCCCGCGTCAGCTCAATCATTTCTCCCATACAAGGTCAAATTCCACTATGGGACTATAATTTTTTGGGGAAAAAGGAATGGAAAACATTAATAAGTCAAATTCCCCCCGAGACATGCGCCAACGCCCTGCAGCAAAAGGTTCCCGCGGTTTTTTGCCCAACCAGATGATCATTATACAAAAATCAAAATTGTGTCAAAAAGAAGGGGGGAAAATAGTGAAAATAAGGTTAGTTTGATTTTCAACTTTGATGATGAATATCTCGAAAAAGAAACGTTGCCGAAAAAAAAATTTTTTCAGATTTTAATCGCGCCCCAAAAACCCCTTTTCCAAAATTTTGGGCAAAATCGGGGGAGGAGGCAACTTTCGAGACAATTACCTAACTCGATATATTATTTTATGATTTTAAAGCTACTTTTAATAACCATATAAAATATTTGCGTCTTGTTTAAAATTTCGTTAAAATAATTTTACATTTAAATTTTTCCAGAAAATTTACGACACGACTTTAATCAAATAACGAAAAGCAATTTTCAAACGTAGACAGCCAGTTTTCATTAATCACACT